>PVJO010009770.1:0-67755 GCA_004026905.1 Hystrix cristata
CCTCCCCTCTGTTCCCTCCCTCCCTATTTACAGCAGGTTTATTCATCATTTTCCATATTTTCCCTTTCCCTTTTCTGTCCTTTGTTGCCTTTCTGCTTTTCCCCTTCTTTCTTTCCAGTACTCCTCTCCTTTGTATATTATCTTCCTTTTATATAATAACTATTACACCTCTTTGTCCTTATTTACAGTTATGGTTTCTCATATCAGAGAGACAATTTGATGTGTACTCATGAGTGTCTGATTTATTTCACTTAAAAGTATGTTCTCAAGGAACATCCATTTATATACGAATGACTCTAGTTTATCCTTTTTTATGGCACTGTAGTACTCCATTGTGTAGAAAAACCACATTTTCTTTAGCCATTCGTTGGTTGTTGGGCATTTAGGTTGTTTCCAAGACTTAGCTATTACAAATTGTGTTCCTATGAACATGGTTGTGCGTACGTCCCTATGGTATGACGATTTTAATTCTTCTGGGAAGATCCCCAGTAGGGGAATAGTTGGGTCAAATGGAACCTCCAGTTGTAGTTTTTTGAGGAATCTCCATATTGATTTCCACAGTGGCTGGACCAGTCTACACTCCCACCAGCAGTGGAGGAGTGTTCCTTTTTCCCCACAGTCCCTCCAGCATTTGTTATTGGTTGATTTTTCCATATACACGGTTCTTTCTGGAGTGAGGTGGAATCTTAACATTGTTTTGATTTGTATCTCTCGGATGACTAGTGATGTTCAACATTTTTTCGTATATTTATTTGCCATTTTTATTTCTTCATCTGAGAAATGTTTATTCACTTCAGTTGCCCATTTTTGGATTGGGTCTTTAAATTTGAGAGGTTTAATTTTTTTGAGTTCTTTGTATATACTAGATGTTAGACCTTTGTCCGATGGATAACTAGCAAAAATTTTTTCCCAGTCTGTGGGTTTTTGCTCTGCCTCTATTGGTGATTTCTTTTGCTGTGCAAAAGCTTTTTAATAGCATGTGTGGTCCCAAGCACTGATTC
Source organism: Hystrix cristata (assembly GCA_004026905.1). NCBI lineage: Eukaryota > Metazoa > Chordata > Mammalia > Rodentia > Hystricidae > Hystrix > Hystrix cristata. The sequence goes on from PVJO010009770.1 coordinate 1,002, forward strand.
TTTGTATTGTTTCCTATGCAGTCTGGGTTCTGTTCATAAATTTTTTTCCTACCCCTATGTCTTCGAGGGTTCTTCCTATTCTATTCTTCAGTAAATTTAATGTTTCTGTTTTAATGTTTAGATCTTTGATCTACTTTGATTTGAGTTTAGTACATGGTGAGAGACATATATCTAGTTTTAATTTTCGACATGTGGTAAGCCAGTTTTTCCAGCACCATTTGTTAAATAGGCTATCCTTTTTCCAGTGAGGGTGTTTGGCTTCTTTGTCAAAGATGAGGTATTTGAGTGTGTTTGGGGTTGTTTCTGTATCCTCCAATCTATTCCATTGATCCTCAGGTCTGACTTTTTGCCAGTACCATGCTGTCTTTAATACTGTAGCTTTATAGTATAGTTTTATGTCTGGGACTGTGATGCCCCCTGCTTTTCCCCTGTTGCTTAGGGTGGCTAGCTTCTTTCACTTGACAATATTTTCAAGATTCATCCTAAATTATAGAATGTATCAGTACTTTATTCTTTTTATTGGTGAATAATTTGAACATACCATATTTTATTAATGAAATCAGTTGCTGGACACTGGGATTGTTGCTATCATTTAGCTATTAATGTTCAATGAACAAGTGCTTGTGTAAATATATGTTTGCATTCCTTTGAGTATATACCTAGGAGTGGAATTACAGAATAATGTGATGACTGTATGTTTACCTTTTTGAGCAGCAGTTTTCCAAAGTGGCCGCACTATTTTATATTCTCACAGCAGTGAATAAAGGTTCCAGTGTTTTCACAACCTCTCCAATACTTGTTATTGTCTATCTTTTAAAAATTATAACCATTCTATTGAATATAAAGTGATATCATTATGTCTGCATTTTCATGATGCCTGATTCATTGTGGTTTTAATATACATTTTCCTAATGGCTAATGATGTTGAACTTTGGTGAAGTGTCTGTTCATGTCTTGGCCCATTTAAAAATTTTGGTTGTTTTCTTAACTGCTCAACTTCAGTAGTTCTTAGAATATCTTGGATAAAAGTACTTTGTCACATAGGGAAGAAAAATTTTCTTTTTCTCTACTCATCCTAGGCTCATTGGTTGAAGGTCCCTGTAACAAAAGACAGATTTCTAACAAAAGAACTTCCTACACATTTACTAAATAATGTTTTACCTGATTTGAGAACATTAATAAGGAAATGAAGACCCAGGGCAATTAATCTGCTGTGTATTTATGCTTAGGTTTGATGAGTAGTGGGGTAGTCAGGGAGAGATGTGATAGGGCAAAAAAGGTACGATCTGATAGTGGTAAACTGGGAGAAACTTAGCAAGGCCTGTTTGTTGAGATTCTTCTGTATAACCGTTCCTCTTCAGAGAACAGGATTTTCCTTAAATGCCTCTGGGTATAGAGAGAGCATCTCTCACATGAGGATCTTATGACCTGCTTTAGGGAACGTTGGGAAATCTTTCTCAGATTTTATAGCCTGCTTTGAGGAAGAAGAAGCAGGGAAGGGAGATCAGAGAGGCTTCACTGCTTTTACTGTTTTTCACTATGACAGCTCTGCATATTTTGTGGTAGTGTATCAGACATCTGTAGCTCTTCATTCACTTAACAGTATTTTTTATTAAATGCTGAGGATCAAACCTAAGGCCTCTGTCATGATAGGCAAGTACTGTACTACCAAGCTGCATTCCCAGCCCTTACTTTATGAAACAACAGTCTTTCATAAAGTAAAGTTCTTAATTTTAGTAAAGTCCAGTTTAGCGCTTATTTTCTTTGCTATATCTGTGGGCTCTTTGCCTAATCACAAGTAATGAAGCTTTTTTTCCCCTATATTTTCTTGAAATTTTGATCCATTTTGAATAAACTCTTGTATGAAATACAAGGTTTGTTACATGAAAAATGTTCAGCATTGCTGGCCATTAGATTAAAATGACATTGAGATTTTATTTTACTCCAGAAAAAATGGCAATCATCAAGAAATCAAATAATAATTAATGCTGGCAGGGCTCTGGTGAAAAAGAAACTAGTACCGAACAACCATTGTGGAAATCAGTATGGAGATTCTTCAAAAAACTAAAAATAGAAATTTCATTCAACACAACTATTGTTCTACTAGATACCTTCCCAAAAGAGTTAAGGACATCATATTACAGTGATACATGAATACCAATGTTTATAGCAGCACAATTCATAATAGCTAAATCTTGGAAGCACCCTATATATCAACTGACAAATGGATAAAGAAAATGAATTTAAACATAAATACTAGTGTGCTATAAAGAAGGGTAAATTTCAGTTACTTATTAAAAAAAAGGATATACCTTGAAAACATAATAAGTGAAATAAATCAGACAAGCTTCGAGACTGTATGATTTCTTTCAGATGAAAAATCAAAAGTATAAATAAAGAGCAAAATAAAAGATAGATAAAAAGAAACAGGGAGATCTTTTCCAAATGAGAAGGACACCAGGAGATGGAGGGACAAGAAGGAAGAAAAGGAGATATAAAAAAGAATTAAGATGTGTCAGTACATGTACCAAATAACCACAGTAAAAATGGTCATTATGTATCACGAACATGTACTAATACAGTTTTTAAATGGCAAAAAAAATGTGAAGTTTATGTCAAGGTTAGTTTTCTTGTATATAGATGTGCACTGTTCCAACGCCATTTATTTTAAAGACTCCTTCCCAATTTGTTTATTTAGTGTTCACGTGGTATCCAAGGCCATGTGCATGTTGTGCAGGTGCTCTACTGCTGAGCTGCACTTCCAGCCCAATTACTAGCTTTTGTACCTTTGCCAACAGTGATGTAGATTTGGGCATGATTTTGTGTTCTGTTTGTTCCCTTGATCTAAATCCCTTTGCCAATACTACACAATTTTTATTACTGTAGTTTTATACTAAATGTATTTTGAAATTGAGTAGTTGTAATTCTTCCAACTTCATCCTTTTTCATAATTTTTTTTAAAGCTATTCTAATTGCTTTTCCTCTAAACTGTAGAATCAGTTTGTCTATATTTATCAAAAATCCTATTGGGATATTGATTAGTACTGCTTTAAGTTGTAGATTAATTTAGGGAAGTTGAACATTTTTGCTGTGTTGAATCTTCCAATTCATAGATATGTCTCTTCATTTATTTATTGATTTCTTTCATTCGTGTTTTATAATTTTGAATATAAAGATCACACACACACATAGTGTTAGATTTATACATAAGTATTTAATTTTTGGAAGCCATGGTAAAATGGCATTTTAAAATTTTTCATTTTTTTAATTGGTACATGTTTGTAGTAATAATGATTACATTCATCGTGGGGCATTGTTACATATACATGACATATTTTAATTTACTTTTTATCCCCCATCCCCCTGCCTTCATCTCTTGGACCCTTTCTCTTATATATTTTTTGTACCTTTGTAGTATATTATTATCACATTCTTTGTAGGGACTTGGTATATGTACACGACAGCACAATTACCCCCCTTTTCATCTCACCTCCCCATCACTTGGTTTGCTTTCCATATGCTAATGATCTGTCTTGCTATTTCCTATTGTCAGTCTTTTATTTTTATTTTGCTCTTTTTTTTTTTTTGGTGCTGGGGATTGAACTCAGGGCCTTCTGCTTGCAAGGCAAGCACTCTAACCACTGAGCTAAATCCCCAGCCCTTATTTTGTTCTTTATTTGTATTTTTGGTTTCTCATATAAGAGAAACCATGCAATATTTAAGCTTCTACTGTATATTGGTGCCTATAGAAATATTATTTTTATGTGTTAACTTTGTAACCTGCAACTGTGCTGAAATCACTTGTTTATAATGTTTTTGTATATCATTTGGCATTTTTCTAAGTAGATAATCATTAAGTTTGTGAATAGGGACAACTTATTTCTTCCTTTCCAATCTCTAGGCTTCTTTCTTTTTTTTATTTCTGAGAGACTATGGTGACAATAGACATTCTTGTCACCATTTATCAGCCTTTTAGGAAAAGCATTCCATTTTTCTCAGTTAAGTTATAGTGTTAAAGTTCATTTGCTTGTTTTTTGTAGAAACTCCCTTTACTAGATTGAAAAAGTTTCCTGCTACTTCTGGTTTGCTATTAGTTTTTGTCTTGAATAGATACAATATTTTTTCTAATGCCTTTTGTGCATCAATTGGAATGTTATATTTTTCCTTTATAGTGTTAAATATAGAGTTAACCAAATATGTATTGGTTGATTTTCAAAAGTTGAGCCAGCTTTGCAGTCTCAGAGTAAACCCCACTTTGTCATGTTGTTCTTACCATATATTGTCCTTTTGATTTGTTAAAAATTGTGTGTGTGTATGTATGTGTCACTGAGGATTAAACCCAGGGAGTGCTGAACTTCAGCCCTTTTTATTTTATTTTGAGACAGAGTCTCCCTATAATGCCCACTTCTTAGAGTGAATGTGAAAGTCAGACATCTATTTTGAGTAACCAGTGGAAGTCTTGTAATCCTCCTACTTCAGCCTCCTGAGTAGCTGAAATTACAGGGCCATACTACCAACCTGGTTAACTTGTTAAAAATTTGAGGATTTTTTACATCCATGTTTATGAATGATACTGGTCTGTAGTTTTCTTATTTTGTATTTTTTTGTTTATATCAGGATGATGGACTCAAAATCAGCAGGAGTTTTCTTTGCTTTAGTTTCATCCCACAGATTTTGTTATGTTGTATTTTATTTTTATCTGATTTAAAATATTTTCTTCCCTGGAGATTTACTTTTGATCATCAGTTATTTAGAAGTGTTTTGTTTAATTTCCAAGTATTTGGATGTTTTCCCCTTTAGTTAGTGCTTTCTGATTTAGTTCTGTCGTGTTCTGAGTCCCCAGGTCCCTGGGGATTCCCTTTATATCAGTGTCCACCCTGAAACTGGCGTCTCACCTTACCTTTGCTCTACAGCACAGCTGCTCCAGAAGCAAGGGCTAAGGAACTGGAGGACAGAAAGAAAGGAAACACAACAAAACAATAGTGTGGGTTGGCCCCACCTTCTTAGAACCAAAGCTTCAATGAATGGAAAGAACCTGGCTCTTGGAGATTTATATTGATGCCACTTTATATGTTTACAGGATTACCTAAGTCTGGTACATGGTATATGACGAAAAAGGGAAAAGAAGAAAAAAAAAAAAACAGGTAATTTCCATACTCACAGTTTCCTTTCTTGCTCCTTGGGGCAGAATGTTTCTCTTGTAGAGGTGTTCACATCCCGTTTCCAGCTGGGTTAAGTTCAGGCAGAAGGTACTGGGACAGGGAAGGGGATGACACAGGTAAATTCACTGCTAGTTCAGTGAAGCTTTGATTTCTGTTGCTATTCCATGGTCTGCCCGCTGTTTACTTTTCAGAGTCTCCAAATAGCTGCCCCATGCATCCTGGCCAGATTTTATCTTCAGTGGGAGAGACAGGCCTGAGTATGCTTAGTACTATTTACCTGGGACCAGCCATTCTATGATGAATTATTTTTAAAGCTAAATTCTATTATTTCTTGTACTTGGGCTTACCTGAATGGATTCAAAAGATTGAAAATAATTTTAAAAAAGGTCTTCATATGATCAGGTTCTTAACTAGTTAATTTTCAACTCTTATGGGAAAAAGAGAAGAATTCATACCCAGAGTCTTGGAAATGGGGTAGAGAAAGGGTTTCAAAGTACAGATGTTCAAAATGTTTGAAAATCATGGCATTTAATGAAGATAGAAGTTTGTAAGTCGTGTAGAGGCAGGGAAATACATTGAGCCACTGATTTTGACCATTAAACAGAAATCCTTCTTTGCATGATGTGAAGGTCAAACATCTATCATAAGTAATTGATGGAAGTTTTGATGACTTCTCTCTAGAAATATGTGTATAATCAGTGTATACATGTATAGTCAAATTCACATCTCTAGGGAATTCATGGATTTCCAGGGTTTGTAGCCCTGCCATAAGTACTGTTAAACTTTATACAGTGTTTGGTTTATTATTAGCTCTTGTGTTAAATTGTTTTTCACTCATTAGTGACAGAGACCTTAAAACTCAGATGACTGGCTTAGTTAGGCAGGAAGAGGGAATTGGTTTGTATCACGAAGTATGAAAAGGACAAGGGTACAACTAGCTAGTTTTAGAGACCAGAGCCAGACGTATTCATTCTCTCATAGTCTGTGTCTGTCTTTCTCTCTGTCTCAATCCATCTGCTTCTGTCTGCCTGCCTCTCCCTCTGTCCCTTTCCCCCTCTCTCCTTCTCTTCCTCTTTTCCTCTTTTCCAATATCCAGGGCTTTCACACTGAGCTGCATCCCCAGCCCTTTTTAATTTTTCTTTTGAAGTTTTGAGACGGGATCCCATTAAATTGCCCACTTGCCCAGACTGGGCTCAAATTTGTGATCTTCCTGCCTCAGCCCTCCAGAGTACTGGGGTTACAGGTATGTACCACTGTGCCTGGCCCATGCCCTCTTTTTATAATTTGTGCATGTCTTTTTCCGAGTAAAAGTTACTATTTCAATTTTAGTATATGTGCTGCTGAAGTGAGCACAGAAGTTACTATTTCAGATAATTTTTTTCCTATACGGCAAATATCACAGCTGATGGACATATTTTTTGTTTTCAGATTAACATTCCATGGCTCTAACACCAGAGAAATACTGAAAAAAATCTTTCTCTGATAGCAGGTTTACTTCTGGGGAGGAAATGGGGGTATACTCAGTGATAGAGTACTTGTCTAGCGTGTGTAAGGCTCCGGGTTTGATGCCCAGCACCACATCAGCACCAAAAAAAAAAAAAAAAGTTCAGAAGTATTTGATCAGAGTCTGATTAAAAGGTTAAATAGCCTCAGAGTTTGTTACAATATACTCATACATATACCCAATATTTATAATTCTACTCTTGTATCATATACATATAGGTCATAGTAACAGTCAAGTGTAATGAAAGCTGTTTGTGTCCCTCCCTAGTAAAAATTAAGAACAGGAATATTTTAAATAGTAATATCTTTAGGAAACAAATAAAGCTTATATATGTGGTGTAGGCTGACCTTCCCCTGTATTTTTTTTTTTCTTTAAGAATGAACTCTGAGACTTTACTAAAGTTTGTTCACTTACTCAACAGATGCTACTTTTCTACTTTGAAAAGGTTGCAGTTCTACAGAGTTTACTAGTATGTGTGCTCTTGGAATATCTGCTTTAAGGGTTAGCAATATTTGAACAAAGGCTAAGAAAATCGTTTCTAAGGTCTTGTGGAAGATGTTGTCTTAGACTGTTTGACTTCTCCTAAAGTAGAATCTGAGAGAAGGAGTGATGTACGTGGTTTATTTGAGAACTGATCTAGGAAGCAGGAGCAAGGAGCCTGGGAGTGAAATAGGCAATGAAAAAAGCAAGTGTGGTGCTACAATTGTTGCTGTGAGCCATAGATGTTTAGCCCTACTCTGGAATCTCTCGGAGGTTTACAGAAGGCTTCTCAGTACTGGCTACTTGAAAGATGAAAGGCTTGAACACTTAGGCATGGACTGTCATTTCCTTTTGGCTCAGAGTGTCAGCCCTTCTGTGCCTTGAGCTGTACTTGTGCTTCTGAAGACCTTGAGGCGCAATGGTTTGCTTGAGGTGGGATGCTAGAGAATGACAGAAGTCTGTGCTCCTACAGCTGTGACTGAAATGACAGATGCACCAAAGGAATGTAATGTCAGCATCAAAGGTATCAGTTACAGACTCCTTTGTAACCTGGGAGACTCTATAATCTCCTATTTGTGAGGGTGCTAATAATAATGGTTCTAATAGCTATCATTTATCATTTACTTAGGCACCAAAGTAATTGTTTTATGTATGTTATTTCATCGCTTTAAAGTGAATGATCTCATTTTAGATGGTCTGTTGACAATTATGGTTTTATGTATTCCCAGGGTTATAAAATAATTCATGTTTATTTGAATTTGCTTTACATACCTATTCTGTAGAACATGACAACAGATCTAGAAATTGAGATGATACAACTTACTTAACTGTAAATTATAGACGTTCTCAAGGGAAGAGATATTTTCCTCTATATAATATAGCAGCAAAATCTTCCTATGCTCTTTGGCAAGGTTGACCAGGGACTAATGTACAGTATAACATCCCAGTAAACAAAGACCAATTTATAGAGTTTTATTTGAATTTGAGAATATAGTAGGTAAGTCTAGTGTCCAGTAGCCTAGAAGATCTAATTTTCTGGGTAAGCATGTTCTCTCTTTACCGATACTGTCTAAAAGTTGCAAGAGTAAAGACAATTTTGTTTGACAGCTGTCTTAGGTTCTTAATCCTGTCCCTCTTTGATTTCTGATTGCTCTGGTGGTAGTCTTGTCCCAGTTATTATTCATGTCTTTTTAATGTCTCAGACTGGGAGGGATAGTACATGCATCGAGGTTATTTCAAAATTTCAGTTTCCTCCTTTAGTTGAGAATTAAAACACTGTTACTCTATTGCTGATGAAGTCCATCCTGTTTACTGCTTGTAAGTGGTCCTTCATTAGACTTCAAGTTTTTGTTTTGGTCCTAAATTTAGTCTTTTGGCTTTGAGTTCAGGTCAATGTGGCCAACTCCCTTAATAATCTCATACCATTACCTTTGATTCTAGCTTGGGGAAACACTACTATCCAGAACTTTTCTGTGCTATTATACTATAGTCTTAGTGTTCTCACACTTGAGCTACTTCATTGGATTTATCACATCAGTCTAGCATAATAGTTAAGAGCCCAAGTTTTGGAGTCAATTCTACCTAAACTCTAGTCCCAGCATCAGTACTTCTTAAATTGGTGCCTTCTTGCTTCCTGTTTCCTGTTCTGTAAAATAATAATCTTTGTTTTCTAAAGTATATAAAGTACACACTGTAGTGCCTGTTATACACCAAGTGCTTGATAAATTGTGACAACATTGTTATGACTTTCATTCTCAGGAAATCATAATTCATTCTTTTGTAATTTTTCTTTGCCTTTTTTTTCTCTTTTCCCTTCTTTTTTTCTCTTTTAAAATTGTGCCTAGATTCCATTTCCATTTCCTAGATTATCAAAATATCTTAGATTTTGTTTTATTTATTCATAGTATTTTATTCATGAGTACATAATAGAATTTTTTGCATCTGGCTTTTTCCAGATTGTGACCTCCCATGCACTTCTCAACCCAAAGCAATCTATCTTTGGCCTCCACCATTCTACTGAAATAGCTTTCATCAAGGTCATCAGCGATCCTGTTGCTAAATCAAATACTCTTTTTCAGTCCTCATCTTACATAACCTTTGCAATCCAAAAAGATGACTTTCTCATTTTTTAGTTTTTCTAGTACCAAGGATTGAACCCAGGGCCTTCACACTGAGCTACATTCCCAGTTCTTTTTTGTTGTGAGACAGGGTCTCACTAAGTCACTAAATTACCCAGGCTGGGCATGAATTTGCACTTTTCTGTGTCAGTCTCCCAGAGTACTGAGATTATAGGTGTATGTCACCATGCACAGCTTTCTCATTTTGAAAGATTCTTCCTTTGACTTTTAAAAGTTTTGGCTTTCCTCTTTTTCTGTTACCTTTGAATTCTTTGAGTACTTTTGCTCATTGATTGAACTGTCAACATTTCTTAGTGTTTGATTTATAGCTCTTATTTGCTATGTACATGAATGTATAATAGGCATGTTAGGCAGCATAATAGCAAATGAATTCTTGTGAAATCATTATCCAATTTATTTACACTAAAGCCTAAATGTGTTTGGCCCATTTATATCATACACTTTTTTTTTTTTTTCTTTTTTTGCAGTGGTGGGGCTTGGACCCAGGGCTGCCAAACCTGCTAGGCTAGTGTTCTGCTACTGAGCTATCCTTCATCATCCACATACTTTACTCAAAAAAATATGACATACTTACAGGGTAACTAAAGAAGGATAGAGACTGTTTAAAAAGTATTTGAAAATGCAGGTTAATAATCACATTATTCTGCTGAGCGATCATTGAGTACTCAACTAAAGAAATCATAAATTTGTGAACTGGTTTACTAAGAGATGGTATGTGAAACTCCATGGTGGTGGTGGGGTGTCCTTCCTAAAGAATTTCCATTTTGTAATTTCTTCCTGACTTTAGTCCATGTCTAACACTGACCTTAGCACCTGCTGTCCACTTAGAATGTGATTCTGTATCTTTTTCCTGAATTCTATACACTTAGGTCTAATCAGGACAACTCCACGTTGAACCATTTCATCATATCTGAAACAGTTTGATGATGATCATTTCCTCTGCCACTCTACTTATTCTCCTTCCTAGTTACTTTCACCCATACTGAACCAGTTGTCTTGAGCTAGAAACCTATGTATTATTATGTCCTTCCTCTCTTAGGCCCCATATCAATTAATCATTAAATCTTGGTATTTATTTTCCTCCTATTCACTTTCCATCTTTGCTATCATTATAGCAACTGTCCTTCTGCCCCCTAACTGGTCTCCACATGATCATCGTTAGTTTGTACTTCATGTTCTCATAGGATAAAGTCCAAACTTCTGAGCATGTCACAGAATCTTTCGTATTCCGTGCTTATATTTTCTATTTGTTCCTTTGTATTCATATTTTTATCAGTTTCATCCTGGCCCAATCTTTAGCTGTGCATTCTCTATTTTAGTGTTTCTGAACTACTACTGTACTTGCAGTTTTGTTTTGTTTTTTTGAGACAGGGTCTCGCAGTATAGTTCAGGCAGGCCTTGAATTCACTGTATAGTTCTGGCTGGCCTCGAACTTACGGCAGTTCTCCTGCTTCAGTTTCCTGAGTGCTGGGATGACAAGCGGGCACCACCATACGTGGTTTGTACTTGAAATTCTTGAATGCTCTTTCTGTCCCTTATAATTAAGGTTCTATCTTCCTGGACTTTTTTTCCTTCTCCAAGTGTTCTGTGACTCTTGTCTTCAACACCTTTTGCCCATTTAAGACCTATTCATCATTCAGGTGGCAATTTAAACATCGGAGCGAGTGCTATTTGAACTCAGGTTTAAGTACTAATTGTCAGTGGTCTTAGAGCAATTATTACTTCTTACCTCTTTCTTGGTACAGATTAAGTATCTCTTATCTGAAATTTTGTGCATGAAAAAAAGCTGTCATGTGGTGACAGTTTTAGATGTTGAAACGTTTCAAATTTCAGATTGTTAGGTTAGGAGTGCTCAGCCTGTACTTTGTATACTTCATTGCCTGTTTACGTGTTTGTGTTTTGCTCTAGCCTTAAAATCTTTAAGATCAGGAACTGTATTTTCTTCACCTATGTGTTTTCACAGCATAACAACAGTGCTTAGCATATGATAGATACTCGGTATACATCTGTGAACTCATTTAATTGTGAAATAGCATAGACACTTCAAACAGGGTCTTAATATTTCACAGTAGTATCTCCATAAACAGGATAGCATTTTAGCTATTCTCTCTTTTTAAATTAGTACCTACTGATTACATTTATCATGGAGAGTTTGTAAATGTATGTAACACATCTTCCTTTTTGTCCCCATCTCTTCTCTGCTCCCTCCAACTCTTGTTCCTCTTTCCTTTTGCAAAAGCTCTATTGCCATTTTTTCTTTTTTTCTTATGAAATTACTATTTGAGTTTCAAATGTAACTATCATGTGCAGTAATATTAAAGTTTACTGAAAAATAATGACCCTTGTAGTTTTATGGTGTTCCTTGCTTCTTGCATACTACTGAATAATTGTATTGCAGAGCCTGTCTTAAGGAAATATTTACAAAAATATGCAAATGGATTTCTGTGTGAAAGAGCTTTTTTGTGCTTCGATTTTTATCAGATCATTAATGTTTTTCATGAAAGAATGAATATATATTGCAGATCTGAATAATTGCGAGTGGTAAAGTAATATTTTTTCCTATAGTAAATAGCTAGTTGTACAGCTATTATACTGTAGATTTCAGAATGGCAGATTGCTCATATGTAAAACAATCCCTGACTTTAGAGATAGAAAATTTATGAATCCTGTTGTTGTAGTAGACCACACTCAGCAAATCACATAATTTTATTTAGTTAAATGTGTTCAGCTGTATTTGCCTTAGAAATAAAAGTAATTCCAAAATGAAATCTATAAGGATTTAAGGCATATTTGAATGTTGTAGATATTGTTATGTTTAATCATTTCTTAATTTACTGGAAGGGAATTGGGGAGCAATAAAATAAGAGGTACTGGTGGAAATATTTGGGAAGGTGAATTTGACTTTTCAATGAAAATTCAAACTACTGAGTATGTGGTACTATACTTACATTTACAAATAAATTATGGAGATAGTTACCGAGACTATGCCAATTATAGGAACTAAATTTGTGAATGATTCAAAATAACATACAAAATGTTTTTAAATTCTTTTCTTAATCCTGGGGCATTGGATGTCCAGTGAAAACAAAAATATCTGGGCAGAACAAGCAGTATTATGAAAGAAGTTTTCCCTGAAAATCCTGTTGCATCCAACCACATCTTCCATTCTCCAATTCAGATTTTATTTTCTTGCATGCATAGAAAAACACATTATATAATAACTTTTCAAAGAAAGTAGCATTAGCATTCAAACAAATGACATGGGATTTGTTTATATGTTTGCCCTCTATTAAACTAAAATCTTCAAAGCCAGTTGTTGGGGTTAGCCTTGTGCATATGACATAGTAGATTTTTGATGAGTTGAGAATCAGAATTAACATCTTGATATACATTCCTAAATACATATGGTCTACAGAATTAAACTGGGTTTTAAAAAAAATAGGTACGTATTTGCAGATGACATAATACTCTATGTGGAAGACCCAAAGAATTCCACCAAGAAACTCCTAGAATGAATAACCAACTTCAGCAAAGTAGTAGGACATAAGATCAACACACAAAAGTCATTCATACTTGTATATACCAACAATGAACAGGATGAGAAGGAAGTTGTGAACACAATACCATTCACAGTTGCTTCATGAAAAATGAAATACTTAGGAATTAATATAGCTGAAGAAGTGAAAGCCTCTACAAAGAAAACTACAACACTCTGAAAAAAAAAAGAGATTGAAGAGGACATCAGAAAATGGAAAGATAGAAAGATATCCCTTGCTTCTGGTTAGGCAGAACCAATGTTGTTAACATGGCCATACTTCCAAAACTGTTATACAGATTCAATGCAGTCCCAATCAAAATATCAACTTTATGGATCTAGAGAAGCATACTTTATGGATCTAGAGAAAGCAATCCTAAAATTGATATGGAGCCAGAAGAAACCCTGAATAACAAAAGCAGTACTGGTCAATAAGACCAAAGCAAGTGGCATAGCAATACCAGACTTCAAGCTATACTCAAAGCAATAGTAATAAAAACGTCATGGTACTGGAACAAAAACAGATATGTGGACCAATGGAACAGAATCAAGAACACAGAAACTTCCTCAGAAATGTTCAAATACATGATCTTTGACAAAGGGTCCGAAAGCATATGTTGGAGGAGGTAGCCTATTCAGCAAATGGCATTGGGAAAACTGGTTATTCGTTTGCAGAAGAATGAAACTGAATGGATATCTCTCACCATATACTAAATTAAAATCAAAATGGATCAAAGTTCTAAACATTAAAACAGAAGCATTAAACCTTCTGGAAGGCAAAATAGGTAAAACACTTGAAGACATAGGAGTAGGAAAGGACTTTCTAAACAGAACCTCAAATGCACAGGAAATAGCAACAAGAATCAACAAAAGGGATTATTTTAGACCACAGAGCTTCTGTACAGCAGAAGAGTCAGTAGAGTGAAGAGAAAACCTACAGAGTGGAAAAAAATCTTTGCCAGCTACTCAGAGGACTAATACCTAGAATATACAAAGGACTCGAACCGCCTAAAATTAATGACCTACTCAAGAAATGGGCTAGAGAAATGAACAGACATTTCACAGTGGAAGAAATACAAATGGCCAACAAGAAAAAGTGTTCAACATCTTTGGTCATTAGCGAAATGCAAATTAAAACACACTAAGATTCTGTCTTACCCTGGAAAGAATGGCAGTCATTAGGAAATCAAAAAATAATAAATGTTGATGTGGCTCTGGTGGAAAAGGAACTCTCCTACATGGTTGGTGGAATGCAAACTAATACAATCATTATGGAAATCAGTATGGAAATTTCTCAAAAGCCCATATGACCCAGCCATTCACCTGCTAGGTATCTTTCCCAAAGAGCTAGAGACATCATACTACAGTGGTACTTGCATACTGATGTTTATAGCAGCACAATTTGTAATAGCTAAATTCTGGAAGCAGCCTGTATACCCATCAACAGATAACTGGATAAACAAAATGTGGTATCTATATGTAATAGAATACTACTCAGCTATAAAGAAGGACAAATTAGAGTCATTTATAGGAAAATGGATGGACCTGGAAAACATAATGTTGAGTGAAATAAACCAGATTCAAAAACTTGAGTACTGTATAGTATCTCTCATTTGAGTGAGGCAAAATACAAACAAAATGGTGAAGACAAGGAGACAAATCTTACCCAATAGGCAAAGGGTCCAAGGGAACAAGAAGAGGGCAAAGAGGGAGGGGTGAGAATTCAGAGGAATAAATATACCCTAAAAACAAGAATGTAATAACCCAAGTTTAAAACAGCAACACATACACTGGGTACTACTGTCAAATTTATGTAGTTGAAACTTAATACTGCATCTATGTGGTTGTTTACATTGCTTGTTGTTATATGCAAAAGGCACAATGTATCGTGGTCTGTAAGTTTGTGTAATTTTGGATAAATTTTAATAAAAATATTTTTCCCATTAAACAAAAAAAAATGGTGCACTGTTTTGTAGTTAAGAAGTATTAATGCTCGCCAGGTTCCAAACTCCTCTTCAGAGTATTCTGTGTTTTTCTTTCTTTTTTTTTTTTTTTCTTTCTTTCTTTGGTCCATTTTCTTTCTTTTCTTCTTTTACTTTTGCAGGAGATTAAACCCAGAGCCTTGCACATGCTAAGCGTGGGCTACCAATGAGCTAAACCCCTAGTCCTACTATATTTTATTACTTAGATATTTGTCAATGTAACTAAAACTATTTTAAAGTTTAAAAAAAAGCTGCGTAGGTGAGTATTTTATAAATAATGAAAGGCTTTTATGGAAAATCAGAAAATATTTTCATGTGTTGTTTTCATGTTGATTAGATTGGCTCTCTGATCAAATTGAAATTACATATACAACTATGACAGTATTTGCTAAAAAGTTGACTTAAAGCAAATACTGTCATAGTTGTATATGTAATTTAGTTAGGCAATTTGCTAAGAGAAGTCACTGGCAGGTCTAATTACAGTATTGTACCTTGTTCAGGTATATTAGTCTGTATTTTTATTGACTAGATGAATGAATCTTGTAATGATTGAATTTTTCTTAAATGGTTATGGAGGCTTGTAAAACTATAGATTGAATGACAAACAGGTTATTTTCTTTGTTAAGTGAGAAACTATGAAGTTATGTGTGTGTGTGTTGTCATTTATTTTTATGAGTGTTTTTGGTTTGGTTTTGTTTTGTTTTGTGCTAGGGATTGAACTCAGGGTCTTGTGCTTGCTAGGCAAAGTACTCTAACCACTGAGCTAAATCCCCAGCCTTTATGAGTGTTTTTATGCATATATATTTTGTGTTAAACTTCTGAGGTGATAAACTCTAGACTGTTTTGAGTACTTTTCTTTTAAAATTATACTGCAATTTTCTTTTAAATTTAAACAAATTAGTAGGCCTACCAAACTTACATACATGCATTATTTAAAATATATATACTGTATATCAAATATCAAAGCGGCACTGCTTTATTCACTAGTATACAATATTTTTAGTGTTTATGCTCTTGTGTTACTGGGCATTTGGACCCAGGGCCTCGTGCATACTAGGCAAACCATCTACCACTGAGCTACATCCCTAGGTGCCTTTAAATTTTTTTATTTTGAAACAGGATCTCACCTTGTGGCTGAGCCTGGCCTTAAACTTAGGATCTTCTTGCCTCAGGCTTCTAGGTAGCTGGGATTACAAGCAGACAATACCATGCCTGGCTCAGCTTTTTTCTTTTATTAACCACTCATTGGCACTAAATCTTCCCTTGATATGTATCTAATTTTTAAAAAATGATTGCTTTAGAACAAGCCGTAAGTAGCAAACATTAATTGTAGCTGTTTGGGGAAATGATTTATTTTAATCTGAACTTTTTATAGTTGGATCCAAGACTTAGAATTGACATGAATTTTAGGGATTAAGCTAATAAAAACTTTTGAAACTTAGAAGCAGAATTGTTAACTTATAACTTTAGTTTCTTAAACCTAATGATTATTGCTAATAATTTATGTCAGTAACTACTAAATGATTAACGTTAAATGTTAATATCTCATTTAATTCAGTAGCTCTGTGATGTGGTACTTCAGTTCACTAAAGGTAGAGTGGATAATACTAATGGTACACAGGACTATAATACTCTGATGGCATAATGGTCACTTGCAAAGTCAGGTCAGTCAGTAGCGTCCTGCATGAAGAAATGGTTCATAGGCCCCCATAATGAAAATCTTGGTTTATTGAAGCTAAAGCTGAATAATAGCTGCAGTCCAATGGCAGGACTGGTCAGGTCAGGGAACAGTCTCTTCCACAAAATAGATCTGAGGCAAAGAAGCTCTTAAACACTAAATGTTGTTCATAGACTGCTGAGCTTGCTAAATTGTAAAACCTTGCTCACAATAGTACCATGCAGATTTTTTAGCCAACAGTATAGATTTCAAATACCACTCATTCTATCAAAGAAAAGTAATTTCTGTCTTGATTTATGCCAGTCAAAAAATCCTTTGATATGAATTTCAGTAATGTCTTAAGGTTCATGTCCGTGAATAGCCACTCCTGGAGAGTGTGAAGAAAATTTCTTATGGTACAGTATAAAGTTATGCAACATTAGATGGTACTATTATACTGAAGTTTTTTTTTCTTACATCAACAGCTGAACATTTATTGATGGTGTACCAAACAATAAGGCTCTTATATATGTTGTTTCATTGAATCCTCACGGTAACCATATCCCATAAAAAAAGTCAACATTGCTTTTCAGTGTAATATTTTGAATAGCTGATGTTGACTAGCTGATGGGGTTCTACATATAAAATAAATTTTATGTGATTCCTTCTCATCTCTATCTAGTACTTCTTTCTTTTACCACTGCTGTCTTTACCTCTCAGCCCTCAATTGTCGTTATTAGTTTCTTATGCTTGTAGTTTGTTTATATATATTTTAGAAAGTACATTCTTTTTTTTAGAAAGTACATTCTTCTTTTCCCATTTTTCTGTAGATGAAGTATACTAATCATAATTTTCATTTTGATTTCAATTTTAGTACATTTTATTAAAGTTTTCACACATGCAGAAAAGTTGGAATACAAGGAACCTACAAACAAACCCCACCTAGATTTAACATTGTTAATTTTTTGCTACATTTTTTTGCTTACTTTGCACATGTATGTAAGATAAGCAAAATGCACGCACCCATGTATTCTTTTTTTTAACCTAAGCCATTTGAAATAATTATAAATGTCATGACACTCCATCCCTAAATAGTTTCATTTTATATGGTAAATTACCAACATATCAATGAAGAATTTTAAGCAAAGAATCATTGACTATAACTACCATTTGCTTAGGTAAAAAATGCTTTTGGAGAATATAAGATCAGAGACAGGGAAGTCAATTAAGTTAATGTTGTAATAGGCCATATGAAAAAGAATGACGGCAGAAAAAAAGCAGTGGATTTGGTAGTAGTTTGTAGTTTGATGGGATGAGAAAAGTAAAGTCAGATGTTTACATTTGTTCAGAGAAATTCCGATCAAGATGTCCTTGCTCATCTTTTGTAGAATTTTCTTTCCTCTTGCCACTAAACATATCGGTCTGGCTCGTTATGTAGGGAAAGAAACGAACATTTGTTTCTACACCTGGCACTGCACGCCAGTTACTTAGCATGTTACTTAATTCTGCCAGTAACTCTGTGAAGTATTATTATCCTTATTTTTGCAGATAAGGGAATGAAAGTGCAGAGTTGTGAAGTAATTTGTTAAGGATTATATTGCTGTTAGATGACATCTAGAATTTAATGTGGGACACTTTAAGTCAGTCACTAAATGATTGGTTTCCAGTTTGTCTCATGAAGTGGAAAATTGTGTTAATATTATTTTTTCTCTAAATACATTTGTTACTCTTAATCATATGATCATCATACTTTGATAAACAGTATGTCCAAGAATGCCACATTTTCTGATAGATAGACCCTTTATTTTTGAATTGAAGAGTAATCGACACCTGTTGTTATGGTTTAAATCTAGATATCTGTGTAAAGCCTCATGTGATTATTATAGGTGGGGTCTTTGGAGGGCAATTGAATTATAAGGGCATTATAGCTGACTGCTGTTAGGAGGTAGAGCCTGGTTGGAAGAGACAGGTCAATGGGTGTGACCTGGAAGATTATATCTCCCTTCCTGGCTCTTCTCTCAACTCTTTCCTTTTCTACCACCATGACATGATCAGCTTCTCCTCTGTATCCCTCTGCCATAAAGTATGTCATATGCCTACACCTAATTTTGGAGATGGCAAGGAATTGTAATCTTAATATATGCTTAACAGAACTGGAATATTAATGTATAGGCTTATTGACTAGCACATGAATCTTATGAGGGCAGTGCACAATTATTCATGTATTGATTGATACAATCATTTATTTTAAAAAGTCAAGCATCTCTGAAAAAAATCCTATTTAATTGAATTAAGGATTTTGAAGCTGAAAGATAAACTAGGTAACTGAAGATGTTAATTATTCATTAGACTAGAGGTGTCAGCTGTTAATTTAGGCCTACTTTTTTTTGTTTGTTTGCTCATTACATTTTTGTGAGTATGTTAAAGAAGATTTACTCTCTTGTGTTTGCCTAGGTGAGGATCTCAAGTTTAAGCTCAGCCCAAGCAACTTTGAGACCCTGTCTCAAAATAAAAAGGGCAGAGTGGAGTCAGGGAGCTGGGGCTGTAGCTCAGTGCAAAAACCCTGGGTTCAGTGTCCAGTACTGACCCCTCCCAAAAAAGAAGAAGATTCAAAAAATATTTATCCAAAATGTGTTGAACAATGACACCAGTGAAAGGTCTGAAAAATCACAAAGGTGGTAATTGGTAGGATATGTGGTAATAAAAATTATCACCATATTTTGTTATGTAGATACATAGTGAAGTTTTTAAAAAAAAGTGTATGCTTTTGGAAAATTTGCTATGGAAGGTAGTACAAATAAATACTTTGAAGTTCAGCAGCTTCAACCTGGACTTCTAAAATTTTGTAAGATAAGTGGTTAATATATATAGACAGTAGTATTTCTTTTTAAAATTATTAGCACATTTATGTAGTACATAGTGAATTCATTCGTTGTGGGTAGTTGGTACCATGTACGTGATACATTTTAATCTTTTTACATCTCTACCCCTCATCTCCTTCCTCCCTTCTTCTCTCCATCTCTTGATCCCTTTCCTATTTGCAAAGGATCTATCTCCCTGTTTCCTTTTATCTTTTATTTTGTTCTTTATTTATATTTTTGATTTGTTATATAAGAGAAACCATGTAATATCTAAGCTTGTGTGTCTGATTAATTTCACTTAGTATTATGGTCTTGAGGTGCATCCATTTTCCCATGACTGAAGTTTATTCTTCTCTATAGCAGAATAGTACTCCATGTGTATAAATATCACATTTTTCTTTATTTGTCATCTGATGATGGACATATAGACCCCTTCCACGTTTTAGCTTTTATGAGCTGTGCTGCTATAAATGTGGGTGTGCATGCTTTACTGTAATGTCTTTAACTTCGGAAGATAGGTAGAAAGGGAATTAGCTGGGTTGAATGGAATTTCTCCTTTTAGTTTTTTGCAGAATCCCTATACTGATTTCCACAGTGGTTGTACTAGTTTACATTTCTACCAACAGTGTAGGGAAGGTTCCTTCCCCCACTACTGTCACCACTTCAGCAGCATTTATTATTACGTGATTTCTTGATGATGGAAATTCTTTCTGGAGTAAGATGGAATCTCAGTGTTGTTTTAATTTGCATTTCTGTAATGGCCAGCAATGTTGAACATTTTTTCATGTATTTATTGACCATTTGTACTACTTCTGAGAAGTGTCTATTCATTTCAGTTGCCCATTTTTTGACTGGGTCTTTTATTTTGAGAAGTCTAGTTTTGTTTTGAGTTCTTTACTGTCACGGTGTGTGACTGTGGCTGCACAGAGGATGAGAAAGATTCCTCAAAGATGAGATTTAATTCATCACCAAGAACTCGGAGGCCCTGCTCTTAGGGCATCAGAGAGCCTCAGGGAAACAGCAACCCAGACTTCCACTCCACGGTTATTCATTTGTAACTCAAGGACATGAGAAGAAAGATGTAGAAGAAAAGCAGTTGAAACATTTTGTATAGGAGTTTTGGTCAAGGGAACAGGGCCAGAAAATGATGGCCTGCTACATGATCTATGTTCACCTAGTTTAAGCAAACTTATCAGGCATGAAGCTTATTGGAGGGCAGGAGGAACACAATACCAGAGCAAACATCTGTTGAAAATAACCTATTGTTCATTTTGCTGACTCTTGTCCTGCAGATCTGTTCTAATCTTTAACTCTGAGTTCCAGAAACCTGGGAACTGTTATTCCCCGAGATCCCTTCTAGCATTCATCTCAACCATCCCTCTGGTCAGAGTTTCCCATACTTTACATGTTCTAGATATTAATCATCTGTCCAAGGTATAGCTAACAAATTTTTTCCCATTCTGTAGGTTGTCTCTTCACTCTGTTGTTTCTTTACTGTGCAGAAGCTTTTTGATTTGATACAAGTTTGTTGATTCTTGGTATTATTCCTTGTGCACTTGGTTTCTGTTCAGAAAATCCTTGCCTAGGCCTATGACTTAAGAGTTTTACCTGTTTTATCTTCCAGCAGGTTGTTTCCTCTTTAATATGTAAATCTTGGATCCATTCTGAGTTTAGTACATGTTGAGAGATACGGGTCTAGATTGAATCTTCTGCATATGGATAGCCAGCTTTCCCAGCAACACTTGTTAAACAGACTGTCTTTACCCCAGTGTGTGTTTTTGGCCCTTTTATCAAAGATCAAGTGGCAGAATGTGTCTGGGGTTGTTTCTCCTTCGTCTGTTCTGTCCATTGATCCACGTTTCTATTTTTTTTTAACCATGCCATTTTTATCACGCAGCTTTGTAATATAACCTAAAATCTGGGATTTTGATGCCTCTTGCTTTGTTCTTTTTACATAGGATTGCTTTTGCTGTTCTGTGTCTCTTCTGGTCCCATATGAAATTTAACATTTTCTCTAGTTCTGTGAGGAATGTTGTTGATATTTTGATTGAGATTGCATTAAATCTGTCCATCAGTTTTGAGAATATGGCCATTTTGCCAATATTGTTTCTGCCTGTCCAGGAACAGGGATATCTTTCCATTTTCTAATATCCTCTTTGATCTCCTTTTTCAGAGTGGACATACTATTTCTATATATATGAAGTTATAAATCTTATAGCTTTGACAAACTTTTGTATGTGTTTCTCTTTTTGGTAGTATAAACCAGAGTTCAATTTCTTCCCGAGGCATACTCTTTATTTTTTAATTATGGTAAAAGATGTAGCATAAACTACTATTTTAACCATTTTTAAGTATAATTTGATGGTATTAAGTAGATCACATCGTTGTACAAAACCATCACCATTGTTTATCTCCAGAACTTTTTCACCATCCCAAACTGAACTGGTGAAACAGTAATTCTCCATTTTTCCTCACCCCCAATCTCCATTCTGCTTTCTGTGAGTTTGACTAACTCTACATACCTCATATAAATGGAATCATATACTGCTTTTTCTTTTGTGTTTGGCTTATTTCACTTAATGTAATGTTTTCAAGATTCATCTGTGTTATAGGATGTTTCAGAATCTCCTTCCTTTTAAATGTTAAATAATACTTTATGTATATACTCATTTTGCTTATCCATTCATCTGTCAATGGACTTGGGAGTTGTTTCTAACTTTTGGGTATTATAAACATCAAAAGTCCCTGCTTTCAATTTGTTTGGCTATATACTACAGTGGAGTTGCAGGATAAAATGACAATTTTATTTTAACTGTTTTGAGAAGTCACCACACTGTTTTCCATAGTAGCTGCACCATTTTGCATTCCCACTAGCAGGGAACAAGAGTTCTCTTTTCTCCATATTCTTGTCATTACTTGCTGCCTTCAGCTTGTTTGTTCATTTTTTAAATAATTGCCTTCTTAATGGGTATGAAATATTATCTTAGGGATTTTTTTTCATTTTTATTTTCCTTAACCTTCTTGTACGTCTTTGTATAGATGTAAGTTTTTCACTCAGAAGTAATGTTGCACATCAGATGTCAAGACCATGTTGTAGATTTATAAGAAAATATCAGACTGTCTTCCAAAGTGACTTTGTCATTCTGCATTTCCATCAGCAGTAAATGAGACCTTCTGTTCTTGTCATCTTTGCCAGTTATTTGGTATGGACCATGTTTTAGATTTTAGCTATTTTAATAGTTTTGCAGTAGTAGTTCACTATTGCTTTAATTTGCAGTTTCCGAATGACATAAGATGGAAAATACCTTTACTACTTGTCATCTGTATATTTTCTTTCTGCGTTGTCTGGTCAGATATTTTGTCTTTTTTTTTTTAGTATATGTGCTGCTGAAACTCATACTTGTGTCCACTTTTTAACTGGGTTATTTTCTTGTTGAATTTGAAAAGTTCTTCGTATACTGTGGATGTAGTCCTTTAGATATGTTTCGTATGTTTTCGCTCAGTCTGAGGATTCTCTTTTCCTTTTCTTAATATGTTTCACAGAGCAAAAGCTTTTAATTTTAATGAAGTATAACTTACCCATATTCTTTTCCATGCTTCATGCTTTTGACATTTAAAAATGCAGTGCCAAACCCAAGATCACCTAGGTTTTCTTGTACTAGACAGTCTGTTTTAGAAGCTTAGTGGTTTTGCTCCTGACGTTTAGATCTGTGATGTATTTTGAGTTAATTTTTGTGAAAGGTCACTGTATAGATGAGTTTTTATATGAGGATGCCCAGCACCATTGGATTGCCTTTTTTCTTTTCTCAAAAATCAGTGAATTGTATTTCGGTAGTCTATTTCAGGGCTATAATTTCTGTTTCATTTATCTGTTTGTCTATTGCTTAACCTATACTACCACACTGTCTTTGTTACTGTAGCTGTGTAGTAAGTCTTAGAGTTAGGTAATGTCAGTTCTGATTTTGTTAATTCTCCTTCAGTAGTGTGTTAACTATTTTGGATCTTTTGTCTGTGCATGTGAATTTTAGAATTAGCTTACTGGTATCCACAAAATAATTTTCTGGAGTTTCAATGGCAATTATATTTAACCTATAAATTGAGGAGAATTGACATTTTAACAATATGAAGTATTTCTATGAATGAATATGGAATATACCTTCATTATTTAGATCTTCTATTATTTCCTTCAGATTTTTCTAGTTTTCCTAGATCCTGTATATATTGATTGATTTACACTTAAATGTTTATTTACAGTTGTGTGTCACTTAACTGTGGGAGTAAATTCTGAGAAATCTGTTGTTAGGTAATTTCATCATTGTGCAAACATCATATAGAGCATATGTCACTAAATGAGAAAGTTATAATGATACTAGAGGATGTAATCTTATGGATCCACAATTGTATATGTCTTTTGTTACTGAGTAAAATGTCATTTTTGTGGTGTGTGACTGTTAGTTATTTATTTTGGTACTAAAGAGCATACTGTTGTGTTTTTGATATCAGATTCCTTGGCCCTTTTATTTTCCATTTTGAGATAGGGTCTCACCAAGTTTCCCAGGCTGACTTCCAACTAGTGGTCTTCCTGCCTCAGCCTCTCAAATAGCTAAGATTACAGTGCGTGCTACCATAACCTGCTCTCCTTACCAGTTTTGATATTAGGGTAATGCTGTTCCCATAAAATGAGTTAGGGTGTGTTCCTTTTCTTCTGTTTCTTTTTCTTTCGGGAAGATAGAGAAATTTAATATTATTTCTTCCTAAAATATTTGATAGAATTTACCAGAAAATCATCTGGGCCTGTTTTTTGAGGGGAGGTAGGGGTGATTATCGATTCACTATCTGTATAAATATAAATTTTTTTAGAATATTTTTCTGTGTGAATTTTGTTGATTCATGTTTTTCAAATAATTGGTCGATCTGAGTTACCAAATGTGTGGGCATAGAGTTGTTCTTGATATTCTTATTATCTTTTTAATGTTGATGAGATCAACGGCAATGACAGCTGTTTCATTTGTTATATTGGTAATTTGTGCTTGCCTTCTTGATTAGCTTGGCTAGTGGTTTATCAGCTTTATCGATCTTTTTCTTTACCAATTTCTTATTATATTTTCACTGATGGCCGCTATAACATTTAATTTTTTTTCCTTTTATCTTAGGTTTATATTATTCTTTTTTTTCCCCCTGTAGTTTCCTATGGTAGAAACTTAGATTATTGATTTTATGCCTTTTCTACTATGTGCATTTGGTGCTAATAAATTTCACTCTAAGCACTGCTTTTGTTGTACCTCACAAATTTTTAAAATTGTACTTTCATTTAATTAAAAAAATTTAAAAATTTCTCTGGAGACTCTTTTGACCTATGAATTATTTAGAAGTGTTGTTTGATCTTCAAATAATTGGGAATTTTCTAGTTTTCTGTTACTGATTTCAAGTTTAATTCATTGTGTAGTTTGTATTCTTTTAAATTTGTTAAGGTTTATTTTATGGCCTGTCTCAGTGAAACTTTTACTTGAGTTTGAGAAGAATATGTTTTGTGTTGTTGAATGACATAGCTGATTGATGGTGTTGCTCAGCTGAACTGTGTCCTTACTGATAACTGCTGACTTTGCCTAGTGTCTCTAATAATTTCTATTAGGATATCGAAGTCTCCAGCTATACTAATAGATTTCTTCCTGCCGTTCTGTCAGTTTTTGCCTACCATACTTTTGTTAGGTACATGAACATTAAAGAGTGTTGTACCTTGTTGGAGAACTAACCCTTTTACCATTATATAATAGCCCTCTTTTTTTTTTTTCTTTTTTTTTTTTTTTGTGGTGCCGGGGATTGAACTCAGGGCCTTGTGCTTGCAAGGCAAGCACTCTGATCACTGAGCTAAATCCCCAGCCCCAGTAATAGCCCTCTTTATCCCTGATAAACTTGTGTGAGAGTGAGTGAGTGAGTGTGTGTGTGTGTGTGTGTGTGTGTGTGTGTGTGTGTTTGCTGGGAATTAAACTCAGAGCCTCACATATGCTAGGCAAGTGTTACACCCCAGTTCCTAAAGTTAGTTTCTTTTAGGTAACATATAGTTGATTATTTTTAGTTTACTCTTACGTATAAATATGATCATTTTTTGTAGTGGTGAAGGGTAATTGTATCATCTTAGTTTGGGAGCTGCCAAGGGGATTAGTAAACCACACTCCTGGGTGTGTCTGGGTGGGTCATGAATGCATTACCTTGAATATTACATCTGGTCCTCCACCTCTACTCTCTCTGGCACTGTTCCCCTGCTTTGCTTCCTGGCTGTCAAGAACTAAGTATCTTTGGCCTGCCATACCCTTCTGCCATGGAGCCAGTCTGCCATGGAATGAATGCCCTGAAACTGTGGGCCAAATTAAGCCACTCTTCTTTTAAGTTGTGTTTGTCAGTAATTATGTCTCAGCAATGGGAAAGTGACTAATACATGTCTTCAATAATTTTGGATATATTTGATATTAATATCTGTTCTGCTTGTATCTGATTTCCATCTCCCTTTTGGGGGTGAATTTTTTGGGAGGGGGTTGTAAAGAGTTTTTTATATATTGTACATGCAAGACTTTTATCTATTATATGTTGTACTTTCACTTTTGCTTTAATTTAGTTTATAATTCCTCTCGTTCAGAAATTTACTTTTATAGTTTGTATTTTGTGATGATTTGAAAGACTTTACCCAAAAGTTACTTTAAAGGCTTACATTTATTTTAGTATTTTTTACACACACAATTGTTTTGGGTGCATGTGTATAATTTTAAATCCATCTGGAATTCTTTGTTATACAGTGTAACAATTTTGGAAACGAATTCATTTTTCTTCTGTGGAAGAATAGCCATTTATTTCAATATTATTTATTGACTTTTACTACTGATTTGAAATTATGCTCTTATTTTATAATGAATCTACAGATCTATGTAGTCTATTTTCGTTGTTTGTTGTTGTTGTTGTTTTGGAGGGTGCTGGGGATCAAACTCAGGGTCTTGCACTTGCTAGGCAAGCGCTCTACCACTGAGCTAAATCCTCAACCCCAGTAGTCTGTTTTTGTATCATGATCTATACTGTTTGATTTATGTGCCCATGCTTGTGTTAATATCATGATACAGTATTTTAATTACTGTAGCACATTATCTAGCAAGGCAAATCCTACTTCCTTGTTGTTTTTGAAAAACTTCTTGGTTATTTTTGTGAATTTATTCTCCAAAAGAATTATCTAATTTCGTAAAAGTTCTGTGAGGATTTTTATTACTTGTTTTTACTGTGTTCAATTTACAGGTTAATAATTTACATTTTACTGTAAATTTGCTTCCAGTTATTTATAAGACATGTTAAAGTACAGCAGTGTAGTTCCTTTAAGGCATTCTAAACCAGTAAGAGGTACCATGTTCTTTTGTGGCCATGCAGTTTAATTATACCACTTACCTAAATATGAACTTTTAGATATTCTTTGTGTTTTCTAATACAGATAGTCTGATCATGATATCTTTATTTCATATTCCCCTTATTTTACCTCATCTACGTTGTTTAGATCATCCGTTGCTGTAAGTTTAATATGTTTCTGTCCTTTCCCCTTCTTTAGATCATCCGTTGCTGTAAGTTTAATATGTTTCTGTCCTTTTCCCCTTCTTTGTAGTTTTTTGGGGATTGAACCCAGGGCTTCACATGTGCTAGGCAAGTGCTCTACCACTGAGTTATATCCCCAGCCCTCTTTCTCCTTTACATCTTCTATCCTGCCTTCCAATTTTTTATTACTGCCCTTTAATACCTTGCCCACATTCTCTTTCTCAGTACTTTTAAATTCTTTTCCAAAGTCTGGTGTGTGAGCATAGTTAACCTAATTTATCTTTACTGAGCTTTCGTTTGTTGGATGACTTTCAAAAAACTAGTTTCATTTTTTTCGTTTGAGCTGTGTTCAGAGGCACAACTGCTGTTCGTTCTTGCTACAGATTTTACCTGGTTCGGAAGAATGAGAAGAAGGACATTGACAAGCAGGGGATCCTTACCTTTTACTGTTTTGACCAGTGGAACATTTTAAGATAATATAAAGTACTGTAGGTAATGATTGGAAATTATTGCAATAAATCTGAATTAGAATAAAAGAAATTAGATTGTGTAAAGAGATTAAAAATGACTTGTCTTCACTCTTCTTTCCTTTGAACTTAACCAAAGCATTTATAGAATCTTACCCCCTCCGTTTTTTTAATCATTTTTTCGGCAGGGGCTTGGGATTGAACTCAGGGCCTTGCACTTGCTAGGCAAGTGCTGTACCACTGACCTAAACCCCTACCCTCCACAACCCCCTAATTTTTTTTTTTTTTTTTTTTTTTTTTTTTTTTTTTTTTTGGTGCTGGGGATTGAACTCGGGCCCTTAGTGCTTGCAAGGCAAGCACTTTAACCACTGAGCTAAATCCCCAGCCCGCCCCTAATTTTTGAGACAGAGTCTCACTGTATATTCCATAGTCCAGGCTAGCTCTGAACTCACAGTGAACCTCTTGCCTCTAGCCTCTCAAGTGCTGGGATTACAGGTTTGTGCCACCGTGCCTGTCCAGCTCACTTTGTATATTTTCCCAGAATACTAAAGTGGTTCCTTGACTCTTTCATTTTCCCGTGAACAGTTTGGTCTCTTTTGGTTCTGCTTGAAAGTACAGTATGCTGGAGACAATTAAAATTTTCTGTATTGATTCAAAAATCTTGGCGATTCAAGATCATTAACTTGAAGATGACTGACTCAAACATTAACGTTTTAAGGTTTGAGACTGTTGTGACATGGAGAATGTATACTTTATCATTTCAGTTAGAACACTTTCAAATTTAATGTGAATTTGAATTCATTCAATTGTAATATGTTGAAGACAAATATAATGGTTCTAATCAAAAGACTAAAGATTAATTTCTTAAGGATTTCTGTAGGATTAGGAATTTTACCTAAAAGTCCAACAGATCAGTTTTGGACCCTGAAATTATTAGTTAAATTTTAATGTTTATGAAACCTTATCCATTATTTGTATGAATTTTTAATGTACAGCTGATACCACACCAAAAGGAGGGAAAAATGTATTACCACTCCAGTACAAACCTTTCAGTACTCAGTTAAGATAATAGCTGTCTGTTTTGTTCACAGATTTGTAATTTGGGCAGGTTTTGACAGAGAAGTTTATTGCTCTATGTAGTGTCTGCTGGGATAGCTCAACTCCAGCCTGAGGTTTCATGCCTAACACAACTCATGTATATGGCTGGTAAAGTGGCATTAGCTGTCCATTCTTACTCTTCACATGTGCCTCTTTATGAGACAGCTTGATCTTCTTCACAGCATCATGGCTGGGTTGCAAGAGTGAAATACCCCACCACCACCGCCACCAAAACAAAAAAGAAAAATGGACAAAAGATCTGAACAGAGGCAGTGCGTATAGCTCAGTGGTAGAGTACTTGGCTAGCACTCAGAAGGCCCTGTGTTCAATTTCTAGCACCACAGCAGGGGGATGGGGTGGTGGTGCTCAATGTCATATGTCAGTGGGAAATTGCAAATTAAAATACCTGTTAGAATGGCTAGAATCTCAGACATTGACCGTACTGAATGCTGGCAATAAACTAAAAAACAAAAAGTCTCATTCATTCCTGGTGGGAAAGGAAAATGATACAGCCACTTTGGAAGACAGACAGATTCTTACAAAGTTAAAACAGTTTTAACGTGGAACTAGCAATTGTGCTCCTAGGTGTTTGCCCAAATGAGCAAAAAACTATTCACACAAAAGGACACGCATGCCATCAATGGATGAATAAGAAAATGTGTTTTTTATATACAATGGAATACTAACTACTCTGCCATAAAGAAATAAAATTTCCAAGACTTAGCTATTACAAATTGTGTTCCTATGAACATGGTGGTGCATACGTCCTTGTGGTATGACAATTTTAATTCTTCTGGGAAGATCCCCAGTAGGGGAATAGCTGGGTCAAATGGAACCTCCAGTTGTAGTTTTTTGAGGAATCTCCATATTGATTTCCACAGTGGCTGGACCAGTCTACATTCCTACCAACAGTGGAGGAGGGTTCCTTTTTCCCCGCAGCCCCTCCAGCATTTGTTATTGGTTGATTTTTCCATATACCCGATTCTTTCTGGAGTGAGGAGGAATCTTAACGTTGTTTTGATTTGCTTCTCTCGAATGACTAGTGATGTTGAACATTTCTTCATATATTTACTTGCCATTTTTATTTCTTCGTCAACCTAAATGCCCAACAACCAATGAATGGCTAAAGAAAATGCGGTTTTTCTACACAAAGGAGTACTACACTGCCATAAAAAGGATAAACTAGAGTCATTCGTATATAAATGGATGTTCCTTGAGAACATACTTTTAAGTGAAATAAATCAGACACTCATGAGTACACATCGAATTGTTTCTCTGATATGAGAAACCATAACTGTAAATAAGGACAAAGAGGTATAATAGATATTATATAAAAGGAAGATAATATACAAAGGAGAGGAGTACTAGAAAGAAAGAAAGGGAAAAGCAGAAAGGCAACAAAGGACAGAAAAGGGAAAGGAAAAATATGGAAAATGATGAATAAACCTGCTGTAAATAGGGAGGGAGGGAACAGGGGAGGGGCGGGGAAGAAGGGGGAGAACCAAGATGCATCATGTATAGGTACAAAATAAATGTAATGAATGTGACTATTGTATGTAAAATGTACCAATACATGTTCTTGGTTTAAAATTAAAAAAAAAAGAAATAAAACTTGAGGCATTTTTAGGTAAATGGATGCACCTTCAGAACATAATTTTAAGTGAAATAAATTGGACACATATGTTTAAATATCATATTGTTTCTCTTGTATGAGAAACCCAAAGGGCAAGTAGGGAGCAAAATTGAGGATTTCTAAAGGAATTTGAGGAAGACATTGGGAAGATACAGATATTGGGAAGTAGAAAGAAAATCTTGAAATGGGAAGGAGAACAAGATGGGGGAGGAATGTTCTTTCTTAAAAAAAGAACAGAAGGAAAACAATGGAAACAAAGTTTTGTAAATGGGGAGGGGAAGAAAGGCTGAAGGGAGTGAAGGGCAATGGGGAAAAAAATTAAGATGTATTATGTACAGATGCAAATTCCCTGTGATGAATGTGATCATTATGTATGGCAAAAATGTGCTAATAAAAATTAATTTTAAATAATCAGGGAAAAAAAGATACACATGAATATTTTCAGCAAAGATAACCCAAGCATCCATTAGTTAATGAATGGATAAGAAACTGTACTGTATATACATGATTTTGAAAGTTGTAACTGCATAGAATTTTAAAACATTTCATGAGTTGAGTGATTATTACATAGTATTTCCTTAGAGGGTTATTAAACTAAATCTATGCTCAGTGCCACTTATTACAGTCACTTAGGCAGAATGTCACTATTGGAAGAAATTTCAGAGCAGCATGGTAACCATTGTACTAGTTTACAAAGAAACTTAGATCCAGAAACAATAAGGGACTTGCTCATAGATAGCTAATAAATTGGAAAACTAGGATTAGAAATAAGATGTCATGATAACTGTTCTCTCCTCATAGGGAACTTTATACAGAAAAACTAAATTTAATCCATGATTTGTATACTTTAGTAATGGTAATTGATAATAACAGTCACAGTCCTCAGAGACCATCCTTTGGGCTAACCATTCAGAGCAATGCTGTAGAAACCTGGAAGTATGAACAGATCATTTAACAAAACAAAATTGAATTCACAAGGCAAAGTTTTTTAAGTTTCTCAGAAATAGGTACTAAATAGCAAAGTATAAAATGGTCAATAAATACATAAAAAATGTTTGCCATCTCTGACCATTAGAGAAGTGGAAATTAAAATAACACTAAGATTCTGTCTTTCTCCACAAAGAAAGGCAATCAGTAGGAAATCAGACAACAGATGTTGGTATGGCTGTGGTGAAAAAGGAACCCACCTTCATTGTTGGGTGGGATCTGGATACAACCATTCTGGAAATCAGTATGGAGATTTCTCAAATAACTGAAATTAGAAATTCTGTATCACCCAGATATCCCCGTGCTAGATACCTTCTCCAAAGAGCTTAAGTCATCATATTATAACATGTTACATACCAGTGTCTATAGCAGCACAATTCGTAGTAACTCAATTCTGGAATCAGCTTGTATACCCATCAACAAACAACTGAATAAAAAAAAAAGTATCTGTATATAGTGGAATACCACTTGGTTATAAAGAATGACAAACCTGAGACATTTGTAGGAAAATGGATGCACCTGGAAAATATAACACTGACTGAAATAAACCAGACACACAAGGTTAAATACTGTATGGCATCGCTTATTTGAGTGAGGCAAAGTACAAACAAAGACAATGATAAAGACTAAAGAATAGATAGAAAGGGGCAAGGGGATGGGACTCTGGAATAGGGAAATGCTTCAAGGGAACAAGGGTGAGAGGTGAGGAGGAAAGGGGAAATAAGTAGAATAAAGATAATATTATATATAAAAATTTAATAAACTCACTGAATATAACCTTTACATGCCATAACATGAGCTAAGATTAATAATATCAACAAGAATGAAAATCAGAGTAGGGGAATAAGAGGAAGAGGGAGAAAAAGTGGAGGGAAAGGGATTTAAAAAGAAGCTGTATTATGTACTTGGACTGACTCCCCAAGATGATGATTGTAAACTGCATGTATTGCAAACTTGTACATACTAATAAAATTTTAAAAAATAATTGTAAAAAAAATCCATGGAGGATCAGGTCCTACTATAAAATAGCATAGTATTTGCATATAACCAATGCATATCCTTCCATATACTTTGGGTCATCTCTAGATTACTTAGAATACCTAATACAATGCTATATAAGTATTTGTTGTACTATATTGTTTTGGAAATAATGACAAGTAAAAAGTCTATTCAATACAAATGGAAATTTTTAGAAAAAAATACCAAAGTATAATGTACATTTCTATGTATACACTTCTTAGTGTTACATTGCCTAGTAAAAATAATTATTGATATATTGGCTATTTTTGTTTTTGACTATCCTAAATAATGCTGTTACAAACATTGGTGTATAAGTATCCAAGTCCATACTTTCATTTCTTTAAGGTACATAATGAGTGATAGAATGGTTAGATCATGTGGTAATCCCGTGTTTTAATTTTTTGAGAAGCTGCCATACTGTTTTCCACATGGCTGTATCACTTTGCATTCCCACAAAGGTTGTACTATCTCCATATTCCTGTCAACATGTATATTGTTTTTTCATAACTGTCCTAAAGGGTATGAAGGAGTATCTTATTGTGATTTGATTTGCATTTCCCTATTTCTTGCTAATATTAAACATCTTTTCATGTGCTTATTTATCATTTCTGTATCTTTTTTAGATGTCAGTATAGGTCCTTTTCCTCTTTTTAGTTGGGTTATTTTTTTTTGTTGTTACTTTTAAAACTTACGAATTAACCCATACTTACTGATGTGTGGAATCTCTTTTACCTATTTTGGGTATCAAACTCTTACTGTTCTCTACTGTAAATGTTTTTTCCTTGTCCTCGGTTAATACTATATTTACAAAAAAATACTATATTTACAGTATGTTTGGTTTAAGAATTTTGGGATTTATGTAATAGCTTCGGTCATTTTTTTAAATACTTTTGTATCTTCTTATTTAACGAGGTTTTTGTACTCTGCTATTATAAAAATATTTCATTATACCATTTCACTGCTGTGATATTTTTTATAGGCTAATTGGAAAAAATTTGATATGCAATTCGTACTTACTCTAAAATTTACTGTAGGTAAAAATTTAAAATACTAGGGAACCCCAGTACTATCACAGGTGTGATTATTAGTGTGTTCATAATTGACTCTGGCCCTCTCACAGTCTTACCTAGAATCGGTGGAAATTTTTCCTCCACATTTGAGATTTGGTTTTTGTAATTATTGTTTAAGGGATAGTTACTTAGCAAAAGAGCTAGCCTAATCTACAAAAACACACACTGTCTATGCTTTTTTATGTAGGAATTGGTCCTGAAATAAATTATATACTGTTTCAAATAAAAATTAGAAGTCCTACTTACCTCTGGGCAGTGTAGCCTATTTCAAAAGTTTTTCTCAACAAAAAATTTTAGTTTTGATTTTGAGCTTTCTGGTAGGATTGTTTTACTATTGTCTTTTAAAATTGTGTAATTTTTTATATATAGCTTGTTAATAATTTTTCATGTGTATAAATGTGAGGGATAATTTTACATCTGTTTACAAAAGATCTTATATAGCTTCGTTCTTACAATTACTTGGAGAGTTATTTAAAATTATTGAAACATAGCTATTCTTAAACGATATATAATTTTATAAGTTAAAAAATTTACTGTAGGCTATAGTTAATATACACTTTAAGGTTTTAACTTAAAAGGTAGTTGCTTAAATTGAATCCTCTATGTACCCAAATATCACACAGCCCAAAGACTCTAGAGTTTTAATCTAGTACTTTGTATTATTTTGATGTCTCTTCATTAAAGAAACTGTTTAGAAAATAACAGCTGTATTTTCTAATATTTCAGATTCTCATAAGTTTTCATCATTTTATGATGTTTTTCTTCCAGTGAGTGTTTAGTTAAAGTTATCTAAATTTTTTTATTGTCATGTTATTGATCTTAATGATTTCTTGAATGAAATAGATTTGAAAGGTACTTAATTATACTTTAATATTTTAACAACTGGAACATGTATTTTAATGGTGTAAATAAATTATTTTCATGTAAATGTCTTTTATGTTGATAAGCTTTTCAGTGGGGCATTCACAATGATAAAAATAATGTAGTATCTGAAATTTGGGAATTAATTGACAGCTTTTTAAAAAAATATGTTTCTAAAGCTATGTCCTTTTGTGTTATTAGTTATCTTTAAATTATTAGGTTTTTTTTAATAAAGTGGTGTACATGTGTAGTTATTAACAGTTAAACATAAAGTTGGAGATCATATTGCATCAAATTGTGATAGTGATGACTATATTGTGTTTAAAAAAAAGAAAAAGAATGGACTGAATGCTATATATTTGGTTTGAAAGTTTGAGCCATATAACTTTTGAAAGAAAAATCTACACAAGAGGCCTCAGTAGTGCTAAATTGTTACAATCGGGTATTTTTATGACATTTGTTAGTATAAGTGACAAAGTGTATGTGAAATAGCCTGTTGTTTTTAAGTAATTTCTTTATGGTGAGATGGGAAGATTCTAATGTAGGAAGCTAGATTCTGTGCTTATTTTATATTCAACTTAATATTTCTATTTTAATCATCCTAATTTTCTCTGATTTTATGAACAGGATACAGGACTAAGCTAATAACATCTATTAAAATAATCATACAAGTCATTACTATTTAACCTACTTTTGCTTTGAGATTAGAGTGAAGAAACTTTTTCTTATGATTGGGTTTTTCCCCCCTTTCTGATGCCATCATTTAGGAATCAGCATTCCAGAACAGTTGATATAGTTTTGCATTTTTTAGCTGGTCGTGACAAACCAGCCACTGTGCCCGCACAGAGAGCAGTACAGTACTTGTCACTGTGGCCTTTCTGTGACAGAGAGCCTGTAGACCGACATAAAGTGCTGCCTGTTGTGAACTGTCAAGTGAGAGTCTGCCAAAAACTCAGCAGACAGAACTAATTGGGGAGAAAAAGGACTTTTGTGCCTTCTTCTCTTTCTTTCTTTCTTTTTTATTTTTAATAAGACAGATATTGTTAAAGTAGCTTGTTTATGTAAGATTTGTCTGCTTCTCTTTTCTCATTGCTTGGATCATTTTTTAACTGAAAGTCTCGCACTGCAGGTTGTTGAGCACATCCACATGGAGGTTGGCACAGGACCAAACTCAAGACACGCAACTTATAACAGTCGATGAAAAATTGGTAAGAATTTTCTGCTACATGCTGCTATGACTCTACCTTCAGGGTTATTTTTGTGCACTTGATATTCAGTATGGTGTTTTGGGTTCTTCTGGGAAATGATTTGAGTTTGAATTTCTTAGAATATACATAAATCTTAAGTGTTTTCATAAAAAAAGAATTTGTAAAACATTATACACAGATACTGTCATCTACAAATATTAAAATTAGGAAAGGCTTCCATTTTGTAATATTTATAAGTAGTAATTGAAACACTCTTTTTCTAATGAATATTGTATTTTATTTTCTCTATCACATTCCTATTTAAGTTATGAGATACTTAATGATACTATCTAAAATTAAGTATATTAAGTTTCCCTGGAACCATACAATGTTAGTGTTACTATGTGTATGTTTGTGTACATTATACATATATACACACCATTTCCTTGTGCACATCAGACTTAAATTAGCAACAAATGAATAATCTTTTGTTCATTAATAGTACATAGAATTTTGGCAGCCATCACAAAATTTTTCAGTATGTTCTGTCACTGTAGATGCAATTTGATATTTATGCTTATATTGTACAATAAAGTTTGTAATATTTCCAACACTGTAAAAGAAATGAAAAAAAAATAGATGAGACTAGTATAAGCATGCTTTTCATTTTATATCTGGTTTACTATTGTCAGATACAGTGTGACTCTTAACTGTTTCCCTTCTAATTGTACTGTATTTCAAAATGTGAAGTAAATCATCAGTATTTTAAATATGGAAATAGCATTTCAAAAACTTATTTTTTTCCCCACATTTTTTTTATTAGTGTGTATTGGTTATACTGATGAATAGGTTTCATTTTGGCAGACTTGTACATTAACATAACATACTTGAATCATTTCTCCCCACCTCCCCCCAAGTTTCACTTGGTTTTGGGGGGTTCGATGCATATAATGTATTTGGATCATATTTATGCCCCCTTTTATCCACCTTTGTGCCTCCTCCCTCCCCCTTCTTCACTTCCTGTTCTAATAACAGTGTTCCTTCTACTTTCTTTTCATCTTTAGATTCACCATACTAGAGAGAGCATTCAATACTTGCCTTTCTGAGTCTGACTTATTTTGCTCAATATGATGATCTCCAGATCCATTTTTCTGCAAATGATAAAATTATGTTCTTTTTTATGGTTGAGTAATACTTCATTTTATATATATACATGTACACACATGCATGTATATGCGTAGTCTTCTTTATCCCTTCATCTATTGTTGGGCACCTAGGCTGCTTCCTTATCTTGGCAGTTGTATATTGTGCCACAGTAAATATGAGAATGCAAGTATCCCACTGGGATGCTGACTTTAATTACTTTGGGTATATACTAAGCAGTTGTAATTAGATTAAATATAGTTCTATCTTTAGTTTTTTGAGGAACCTCTATATTAATTTCCATACTGGTCACACTAATTTACATTCCCAACAGCAGTATAGGATGTTCTTTTCCCCCACATCCTCAGCCTTTCTGACTTTGGTGAGATAGAATCTCAATGTAGTTTTTTGATTTGCATTTCCCTACTGGCTAAAGATGTTGAACATTTTTTCATATACTTAATGGCTGTTTGTACTTCTCTCTTTTTTTTTTTTGTACTTCTTCTTTTGAGAACTGTCTGCTCAATTCTTTTGTCTATTTATTGATTGGACTTCTTAATTGTTACTTATTTTTGTTGTTAAACTTTGTGAGTTCTTTACATTTTCTGTTACGAATTCTCTGTTAGAAGAGTAACTGGTAAAGATTTTTTTTTCTATTCTGTAGGATTGCCCAGGCAAAGATTTCTTGAATAGGCTCCAATAGCACAGAAAATAATAGCAAGAATTAACAAATGGGACTACGTCAAAATAAAAGTTTGTGCACAGTGAAGAAAATAGCAATTTAATATCACAATTATATAATATAAACCAATGCATTAGAATAGTATACTAATGCATAGTTTATTCTTACTAACCAGTTGAGGTAGATATTTGTGCTATTTGAACCTGAAATTGGATGGAGACTAGGCTTTTTATTTTATTTTATTTTATTTTTTTGGTACTGGGGATCAAACTTAGGGCCTTATACTTGTTAGGCAAGCACTCTAACCACTGAGCTAAATCCCCAGCCCTGTGCTCTAAATTGAAATAAGGACATTAGCTATTATGCTATGTATTGGATATTCATATATAATATATTTTTAAACTCAATATAGATAGTGCCCAAGGCTTAAGTATATGAACTAAACTTAGTTAAGGATCATTTTTAATGGTTTTATGATTATTTCTGTTTTCCAAAAATGGATCATAAGAATTTAAAACTAGAACATAACTTTAGGTGTTACCTAATGATGTTACCAAATCTAGTTACTTTTAATTTTAAAAATGTTTTAACCTTTTGTTCAAGAGAAATCATATGTGGAAATCCAATGACTAATAAAATAGATAAAAACTAAACTGTTAGAGTGGTGAGAGTTGATGCAGGACCTTTAGGAAGACTCTTAAGCCCCAGGGTAACCATCAAGGGGACTTCATGGAGTAAGATTTGGAATAGTTTAATCTTCTGCCATTTTTCAGTAGATTGAACGGCTGGTTTTCCAACTTCGGTTTTTAAAATTTACACTAAACTGACTTTTTTTTGTGAGGCTGCCCTTTGTATTAATGATCAATTATAATTTTATTTGTGCCTAAGATTTTTTTAAGAGGTCTACAAAGTTATTTTTATAATTATATTCTCTCTTTATTTGCTCTTCTCACTTTGTCAACATTTACACGGATGGTACAAAATAATTATTATAAAACTGGCGGCATCTTAGCACAAATAAAGGCAGTGGGCTACCAGTCATATCCTTTACTTCCTTGAAAAGTTTAAAAACAAAAACTCTAGTTTTGCTTAATAAAGCTGTAAAAATTTTAATCTTTAGAAGTCTTGACCCTATGTACCCAACATTTTATGTTTCATGTAGCAAAACAGAAGTATGTATAAACACTTCCGCTGCATACAGTACAATGATAATCTTAATGAAAAACCCTTGTATGCTTTAGTGGAAATTGAATTAGCCACTTTTTTCATGGTACAACTTCTAATTGAGATAATAGATGAGAAACTATGATTATTCAGTCTTCAATGTATGCAGACATTTCCTTGAAAATGAACTTACCACTTCAAGGAAATGTTGCCCATAGTAAAGTTCAAGCTTTCAAGTGAAAATGAGAATTTTTGTAGAAGTTGATTCTACCACTGATCTGACGGGTTTGGGCGCCTTCCTAGTAGTACTTAAAAACTTCTGGTGGGTTTGGAGATGACATTAACAAGTGTGGGTTTGTTGATACTATGTAATGAAATACCACATAGTATGTCGATATTTGGAAGATGTGCATATCTCTTTTGAGTCAGTATTTTCCATATGACCAGTGCATGATGTTACAAGTCATGCATGGGTAAAAGTTCCATTTAAAGTGTCAAACATAGATAAATAGAATTTTAATGAATGCACACAGAAAAAGAAAAATGGATTTTAATGAATCCAAGTATGAAAATATTAAGGCTACTAAAATATTACTTCTTTTTCTAACTACGTATCTGTATCATGATGAATTTTCTTCATATATTGCAATCAGAGCAACCTAGCTCAGCAGTTTCAAGAACAGATGTTACAGTTCAGCTGTATTCTCTTAAGCTAGATAATAAAGAGATTTTCAAAATCCAAATTAATGCCACTTTTACTTGAGTTTTTAGTTTTTGAAAAGTATTTTTCATTAAAATGTTTATATGAGTGCATAATTGGCTCATTTTAAATTAAGTATTTAAAATATTTCTTCCATTTTAGATTATTATATGGTAAATATCTCTGGATATAGTTCATATAAACAAAACCTTATTGGAGTCTCTAAGAATATAAAAGGAGTCCTGAGGCCAAGAAATAATAATTGTTCTCCGAGTAGTCTCTTTTTTTGAATTAAACATCCCAGGACTTTGATTTATATCTCATGAGTTCCAGGTAATTAATCATCTTGATTACCTTCCAGTTTCACTGAATCTCTTTATGTTACCAAGATTTCTCATGATGCTACAGATATGGTGCAGGGTGTGGTGGGAATTACTGCCTCTATTCCTTGTAATAACAGCAGTTCTAGTAAGACCATTTAAACTTTAGGCTTACATGCTGCTTATATGGATTTCATGAAGAGCTAAATCACAGGTCCTTTTTTTAGTGTGTATTGTTATCAAGTCTTATTTTCTCCAACCTTGAACATATGCTATTTACCATTTTTAATCATTATTCTTGGATTCATTTAAAGGATATGTCACCAAGTGAAGCTTAGTTTTTAAATTGTTACATCTTACATGCAGAATTTAATAATTAGAGTATAATAAAGAAATTTTCTTAGCGTTTTGTGGGTATTAGTACCAATATAAATACAAAGAAAAATTGTTTTGAGTATCAACTGTATATGGACAATATGTATCCTGTCTTTTCTTTTATAGGCATAGACTATAGAAGGGGAAAATCTGCCTAACATTTTTCTAGTGTAAAGGATCCATTCTTTCATTGTGGAACTAATATACAATATTGGCACTGATAGAGAACAAATCCTGAGAAAGTAAAATTGAAGTAATTCTGGATTACTATTAATAAAGAATTTTATATCAGAATACATGGTAAATTTTTGATCAGTCATGTTTAATCATGTCTTCTTTTGTGCATGAAAAGAAGGCAGTTAATCTTTTCATTTACTCTTGGAACTAATAAGAGTTTAAATATTGAAAGAATAGACAACAACATCTTAATCCTATAAATTTATGTTAAGAATCACAGTGTTTAAAAAAAACGTGGTGTATTGTACCATATTTTTAAATATGTGGTACTTTCCAGAAATGATGAGGAAAGCTTACAGATGATTGTGCGCTTGGCCCTTGGTTTTTGTTTCAGGAGGAACTGTGCCATGGAGGTTGGGTAAAGAATGTCTTTGCCATTGTGCTTTATTAATAGGGTAACTTTTTCCCCCTTTATGTCCCCCCA
Source organism: Hystrix cristata (assembly GCA_004026905.1). Taxonomy (NCBI): domain Eukaryota; kingdom Metazoa; phylum Chordata; class Mammalia; order Rodentia; family Hystricidae; genus Hystrix; species Hystrix cristata. The sequence goes on from PVJO010009770.1 coordinate 41,255, forward strand.
CCCCAATCTCTTTTCAGTACATTTGATGAATACGCATGTCCAATGAACATGTTGTCTTTTTATATTCACTACAACTATACAAAAGACAGAAGTTAAATTTGCAGTGTCTTTAAAGATTTTGAGTAGATGACCCCCCAAAACCAAAGCACAAATTAGGCAAACATAAGTGGTTTTGATTTGTTTTTAATCATTCTAGTGCCCATTTTTTACATACTGATTTCTTGCTTGTCACGATTCCCTTAAAGTAGCTATTTACTACTATAGTTAAAATATTAATAGAAAATAGAAAATACTTTCAATGTATTAATGAAAGTAATACAAAATCACCTTTAACAGTTGGTACATTAGTATATTTTGTAAAAATTATGTTATCTACCATCTTTCCTTCCTTATTTACTTATTCAGTGAATGCTTACTGAATACTTATATGTGTCATGCATGATGCTTTTATGTTTATATTAGCACTATAAATTATTGTCATTTATGTGCTTTGTTATTTTGTGTAAATACTCTTAACCACCACCTGTTTTAACTTCCACAATGGTATTATGGTTATTTATACATTTATCCTTAATTTAAATACATGTGAAAAGGGAGACTTTTTAGCACTTTATAACTCTTAAATCTTTTAGAGGGGGCATTGGGTGGAGGAGGACAGCTGTCATTTTAAAATTTCTTGACAAATTGTAGTACACTGCCATTAATGTAAAATCCCAACATTTTGGACATTTTTAATAGTCTGTTATCTTTTTTAAAAAAAAATTAGGTGTTCATACAACACAGAGTCAGTGTTCTGAATGAATGCCAATTTATTGTACTTTAGTACTTAACAGTTTCTTCCAAATAGCAATAAAACAGCAGTTAAAGCTTTATTACTTGGAATAAGTAATTGCTATTTGATTAATACGTACATGGTATTCACAGCAAGCTCAGTCAGTGAGGGTTTAATATTACTGTTTTAGAAATCTGTATAAAGAGCAAGTTTAGTACACATTTTTTGTCACTAACAGTTTTTAAAATTTTTTCATGACTTGTTCTAAGCAATTTATAAAATCAAATAATTTTTGCAAGGCTTCAAAAATAAAATAATTTGCCGAGTATTGGTTGTTTTCCTCCTAATATACTACAAATTTGTAGATGAACATATTTTATAAATGTGTGAAATTAGCCATTAAGAGGTGACCACAAAAAGAAAAATCTCAGTTAAAGGGTTACATTACTTTGTTTGGTTTTTTGAGGGGTCATTTTTCTTTTGGTGAGATTACTTTCTTTTGGTGTGTGGAGGTGCTATCTCTGCTAGATTATAAGAAAGAGTAGTGTCTGCAATTGGGGTTGTACAGCCTTCTAGCATCTCAAGTGTCTGTTTTGTCTGGACTTTACACATGCAGCATTCTTGTGTAAAACTTTCAAGGCTTTAGTCTGGAGTACTGGGTCAAAGGATATGTCTCTTTGAAGGGTAGACTGGAGTTTTTTTTTATGTTTTATTCACTAAGTAGTATTTCATTTTACATCAAAGAATAGCAGCCTTTTGAGAACCTACCATTGCAGCAGTTTAGCGTGTGAGTTTTTTCTTTAAGACTTTCACTAAATATGGATGTTTCTTCAAAATTTTCAGTCTACATGAATATGTATTTATTTTCTTTTACCTAAGACTATTAAATAAAAAATCTATAGATGAGTAAATTAATATAAATGTTGATTTGCAATGTATTTTGTATTTTAAAACAACTATAGTGTTTTACAGTATAATTCCTTGTGTCTGTTTTTATGCTATCCAAGCTTTTGAGAAAAATTGGTAAATAGACTTTAAGATTGGAGTCATACTATTCATTAAAATTCTAAGTATTGACTACTCATTTTGGAAGCTAAATTTTGTAGTGGAATACTCATTATTTAATTGTCCTTTTTTTAGTATTATCACACAAATGGGGAAAGAGAAGATCGATTTTGAAAAATATCAGACTCAAATAACGAAAAATGTTAAGACTTAGTAAGCATGAAGGAAAGGCTCTTTCTACACTTTTTGCACAGGTCAATCAGTAAATGTATACCAATATTGTTAACATGTAATAAGTGATTGTTTACATGCTTAAACTATTAAATTACATTTCCATATTCCTACTCCAACACATACAGTATATACCTAAGGATGTGAACTAATATTAAAATATTTTTTAGGCCTACAAATAAAACATGCTCTGAAATTGTTGAAATGTCCCTGCTTTCAATAATGGCATAAGTTTTAATACAAGTACAGTGAACTCTTACATTTAACAGTGATGGTTATTAAACATGTTAAATTATTTATCATACACATTTTTAAATAAACTTTTACAGATAAGCTCAGAGCTTTATTTTTTCTAAAATACATGCCCAATTAGAATGTTATTTCTGCATATTATTAAGCTATGTAAAAGTTTTAAAATATTAGAAAGGAAGTGAATGTTAAAAATAAGTTTTTATATGCAAACAGAAACCATTAAAACTTACAATAGAGAATTATCTTTCTCTATTTTAAGTTGTTCATAGAACAAAAGCTCTTTCCTCTACAGTATTCAGCCATCTCTATTATCTGTGATTCTTCAGCAATTAAAGCAGATTTATTTTCTTCTTTGTTCCTACTTGGAATACTTGAACAATGCTGGAGAATTGAACTGACTGGAATGTTTTATCTTTCAAAAGCTTTAAAGTTCTATGTACCAATTAGCAAAATACAGTAAAGGTTTAAACTGTTAATAGCCACAACATCTTTAATGCATAGACCTGTAGTGTGCTAGGGCTGTATAACAGTTCTCCATTGTATGTCTCTTTTAAGGAAAGTAACTGTGTCAGTTCTTTTCTTGCTTTACTACCTGCTGTGTATGGAAATTGTGTGTAGTACTTGACACTTGCTTTCAAGAATTTAAAATTCTTGCATGTTATTATGTAAAAGCCGTGGCTTGCAATAAAGTAGAATTGATAATATTTGTTTAGAATTATGAAGGTTTTTGGTCATTTTAAAGATTACACAATTCATATGTGAAAATACATGATCAGTCTGTTACTGTTTAGTGAATTTAATGTATATCAGTTTTATATTATCTCCTTGCAAATTGCTTGTCTGTTTCATTTAATTGAATTCAATTATTAAATTTATATTAGAGTATATAGATACCTGATGTTTTATTTTGTACTGTATTTAAACGTAAGCTTTGAGAGTTTCTATTTTTGTTATGTTTTGGTCTTGGTTTCCTTGATAGTATTTTGTTTTTTAGAGTTACAGCTTTTTTAAATGGACAGCTTGCCAAATAATTTCAAAACTCAAAAATTCATCAAATGCCTACCATTTGACACTAAATTCTCAAAGGAATAGGGGTTAGAGAAAGAGGAGATAAAAAAAATAGGAATAGTATCTCTTAGTGACAGTGTTTTCTTTTCTGTCTCATATATCTTAGTGACTACAAGTAGAGCAATGGAAAGGAGAATGCAGACCTCAGTGTTGAGAGTAGGAAACTTTGATTTTGTTTCTGTGTTCAGACTTTTTAATTTTACATGCCCTAGTCTCTGCTTCGATTCTATTCTTCAAAATAACCACCTGCAAGCTTGAAAGTGTTCATGTTTTACAGGATGGGTAAGTTTGAAAAATTAGGGCAATGACATGGAAACTTTACTGTGTACAACATACTGTGCCGCCACAAAACTGCCTCTTTATAAGGCATACTTTCCTAGACGTGTGAATAGGGCTTTTTGTTCAGTTGCTATTTCATGTTTAACACATCTAAGGCTTTCAGTATATTGCATGTTAAGGTGGGTTTTTATTTTAAGGCTTCTAATAAAATAGACATAAAAACAAGTTTAGTTTTCTCTAACATATAGAACACAGAAATATACCAAAACATAACTGAGAATTCTAATTTAAATTGAAGAACTGAGGATCTAATTAGTGTGTTGATTTACATCTATTACAGTGATTACTGTGCATATATTTTTATAATTAAAATCTATCAATGAAAAATTTAAACCTAATTTGGTAGTTTGAGGTTTGATATCCAAAGAATTAAAACCAGGTTCCTTGCTTAGTAAGCATTATAATATATTAAACTTTGAAATATGGCAGGTGTGGCCTCTGTCTAGAATACTCAAAGATTAAAACTCCTGTAGGGCTGGTATTTTTCAGCTAAGACAATCTCTAGTTGTGAAGATCCGTCAAGAAAATTTTTTATTTTCTTATATTTCTATTATATTTCTATTTTTTATTTCCTTTTAAATTTTTTATTTTCTTATATTTCTATTATATTTCTATTTTTTATTTCCTTTTAAAATGTCACTGTACTTTATTATTCATTCATTCAATATTTTGAGCACTTACTACATACCATATTTTAAACTCTAGGAATAGAGACCTTTGTACTTTAAGAGCTTATGTTATCATGTGCTAGCATATATCAATTTTAAAAATAAGTAGCATTTATTTCATAAGTTAATGAATGTTATGGAAGAAGTAAAGCTAGATGATAGAGAATAGCTGGGAGTTTATTACAATTTATTTAAATAGGACAATCAGTGAGATCCACTTTGAGTTGATGTGGTATGTGAATTAAGATCCAAATGATAGGAAGAAAACAAGCTGCATGAGGACTCAAGGTAAGAGCATTTCAGATAGAAGAAAAAACTAATGACCAAAAGTGTAAATTAGCTGATAATAGTCGAAGAAGTGAGGGAAAGCTCTGATACAAGACAGGAAGCAAATGATGTAATTAGCCCAGAGATGCAGCCAGGGCTAGATAGGTAAGAAGACTCTTTAGGTTCATGGTAAGAAGTTTGAATTTTATTTTGTTTCTACTTTATTTTACCCCTTTAAGGGGTTTTCAGTAGAAGAGTGATTTGTTCTGTTTTAAAATTAGAAAAACTGGAGAATTACTTAGCTGTTATGGTTGATCATTTCATAGTAACTTGAAGTGATTATTGGTTTGTTGCCATTTTGATTTACTCAGATGCTCTTTTTGATGTTGATGAAATAATTTTTATGGTTTTCTGAAAGCTTTTTGCACAATTGTATAAGTGATTGAATTCTTTGTCTTTACAGTTTAGATTTTATATATAGTAATTTGGTAATTTTTCTGTTAAAGGATTTTCTGAATTTGAATTGTATTTTGAGGGGAAGGGTGTGCTAGTGATTGAACCCAGAGTTATGTTTATATTAAGTGTGTGCTGTACCTCTAAGGACACCCCCAGCCCATGAAATTACTTTTTGGTCAAGGTCATATGGGAACCTGGCATAATAAATTCATCCCTTTCTAATTTCCCACTCCCATGATCCTCTCTCTTTACTCCTTCCCCTCTGCCCTTCTCCTTCAAAAGAGGAAAAAGTTAATAGAAGTTTGTTGTAATGGTCAAGGGAGACAAGAAAAATCTTTTTGATTGAGCTGCTCTCTTACCAGGTAGGTGCCGGCAGACCTCAAATACTGTGCCTTTAAGCTCTGTACCTTGCTTCAACCAGTTGTCTCTCTCTTGGAATTTGCTTTTCTGTCCAAATTTTGTTTTGCTCTCTCCCTTTATCTTTGTGACTCTGTCCCTCTTTTGCTGACTATGTAGCTGACAGTTCTCTCCTTTTACTGCCTGTGCTACACCGGCATTTCTGTTTTGTTTTTTCATGTTTTTGTTTTCTCTCTGCCTTTTCCCTGTCTGTCTTTGCTCTGATACATCTGTGTTGTCATTCTCTCTTTTCCATCCCTCTCTCTGTGTCTTCCACTGTTCTGTTCTTCCTTCTTTTCACTCTTCTACATTTCTGTTTCTTTTGTCCTTTTACATCTTTCTTCCTCTCCATCTCCCAAAATTACTGGGGAGCTACATTAGAACTAGAGGGGAGAGACAGAGACAGCCCTAATCTTTTTTTCCTTCATTGTCTTATTTCCCCTAGTTAGAGGAATTTACTAACTGGAAAAAGAAATGCTGTGATTTATACATTATTATTTTATTTGGACTTTTTACCCTGATGGAAAAGCACAGGATAGTGGAAAGACCATGGACTTATTTATAGACACAGCCTTAGATCTTTAATCCCCTCTCTTAGCTGTACAGCAAGCCAGTTATTTAACCTCTTTAAGTGTGCTCATCTTATAATATGAAAGTAATACTTTTTAGATTTCTTTTGAAATTTAATTGAGACTATGTTAAACAATAGGAGAATACAATAATTTACTTATGCTCATCACTTATTAAAAATTCTTTTCTCACTTCTCCTCACCTCCAAGTTTGCAGTTATTGGTCTAACAAGAGAAATTCTGACTTGAAAACACCATTCTTCTGAATCTTATCTACTGTTCAGATAGTGATTTCTAGGAGATCTTGGAATAAAATGTTGGCCTTGGTTTTATTGGTCTTGTATCAGTCATGTGTATTCATTTGTATATTTATGTGTATATAGTTAGTAATGATTTTTGTTGTGTAACTTGCCTTTTCTAAATCTATGGCATTTTACTAAATCATCTATGATATCACTACCTGTCATACATAGTTTTTAACAACCAATTTTGCAATTCTTTGACTGGTAGACATATTGGTATATAATTATCCTTACATTGAGAAATCTGTTATTTATTTTTTGTGGTGGGAATTTGAAGCTGTATTCCTCCAAAATTTCTAAAGACAATATTCATGTTATTATACATTATATTGGTCACTAAACTCTGTAATTAAATTTTTTATTGGTTTTAGTAGGAAACGTGTATTTATACATCATGTAACAATGGGGATACATTCTGAGAAATGTATCATTATCCAGTTTCATTGTTATGTGATATCATAGTGTGTGCTTACACAAACCTGATGTGATTTATTCACTGTGGCCTCTTGATGCAATCAGGAAATGAGAAAAACACGAGATGTTTGATTTGAGACTATTGGCAGTATAACATGGAATACTGTTTTTACAGTACAGTATGTTTTTTTAAAAAAATAAGTACCAGAAAAATATTCTGAAATAATAGAAAGTATAGTATACATATATATAAGTCATTAACATAGTCATTTAAGAAGTATTATATACTGTACACAATTGTATGTGCTATACTTTTATTCAACTGGCAACACAATACATTTATACCAGCATTACCACAGACATTTAAGTAATGTGTTATCCTGTGATAGCTACAATGTCACCAGGTAATAGGAATTTTTCAGCTCTGTTATAATCTTATTTTGGAACCACTGTCCAGTAAACAGTTTGTTGTTGATTAAAATTTTGTTATTCAGTACATGACTGTATGAAAAAATCACATCGTGTACCATAAATATATACAATCTTTCTTGTCAAAATAAAGGAAGCTACATTAATATGTGCACATTATAGAAACATTAATTTCAAAGTGATAAAATGTAAACAAAATTAAAATCATTTATAATTTGTCTTGGTGAATTTCCTTTTTATGTGAATATTTAAACAACTAATATCCAATGTATTTGTACATGACATAAATTATTTTATCCTGTTTTTTTCATTTTATTTACATAATTCTGTTTTTGGAACTACTCAAAGCACAGTTATAAATGTGAATATATAATCTCCCATTTTATACCTACCATAATGTGTCAGCCAACATGCAGTTGTTATACTGCAGGTTGTTTACAAGTTTTCTACAGTTATACACAATGATATAATGAATGGCTTTATACCTACATCTAATTTTTTAGATCTTTTAGGATCAACTCTTTGAAGTGTAATTACCAGATCAAAGGACCTAGCATTGGCATTTTAAATAATTGTTCACATCTAAAAATAATTTGTGTAGAATATTTTTAGGGAAGTTTTACCAGTTGACTCTGTATATATGACTCTTCATAGCCCGTAGTTTACTTTAGTACATATGGTCCATGATTCACTTAAGTGTATGTTCTTCAGTTTCCTAAGACATGAGGTGTAGCAAATTCTGCCTAATAGATGTATCCCATATACCTAAGATTTAGAAAACAAAACATATAATGTATAAATGATGTAGCATTAAATTAGAAAGTACTTCAGAGTTTAGTACATCCCAGGGATCAACACTATGGACTTAGTTATCATTGTACTGTAAATTTATAATATTTCAATTTGTAAGATTTCTGTCAGAGATATGTAAAGTAGTTCAATGCATAGTAACTCATGCTACATAAATGTTAACTGTAGCTGCTTCTACTACACTACTACAACTATTTTATAAGGTATTGTAACAACAGAGTTCGGTATAAAGAGTATATCTGAGAAAATTAATGAAACGTTCTCCCTTAATCTTACATGTTAATGTTCTTTGTTGTTCATTTTAGTGAACTGCCTGCTCTGTATTATTTCAATTTGAAATTTCTTGGTAGTTCTTTTGTCCAGAATATGGTTTTTTGTTTTGGGGATTTTTTTTTGGTTTTTTTTTTTTTTTTTTTTTTTTTTTTTTTTTTTCAGTGCTAGGGGTAAAACCCAAGGCCTCACACATACTAGGCATGTACTTTACCACTGAGCCACAACTCTAACCCCAAGTCTATATCCTAATTAATATTTCATGTACCTTTGGAAAAAACATGCATTCTTCAGTTTTGGGGTTTAGTATTTTATAAATTTCAATGAAGTTTTAATTTAATAGTGTTATTCAGATTTTCTATATTCTTACTGATATTTTTGTTTACATTTTCTCTCAGTTCCAGAAAGAGAAGTGTTAACATTTCAAACTATGTTTTGTCTGTTGCTTCCATTAGTTGGATCACATTTTTGCTTCCCTTATTCTGCAGCTCTATTTTTAGATGCATAAATATTGAAGATTGTTGTATGTTCTTCATGAGTTATTCTGGTACTTACCTTGTTCTGAAGTCTACTTTGATATTAATGTAGCTGTTCTAGTTTTCCTCTTAGTTTTTCATGGTACATCTTATTCCACCCATTTACTTTTAACTTAGTTCCGAGTTTATATTTAAAGTTTGATCCTCATGCGTATTTGGGGGTTTTGCTATTTTTTACCATATTTCCCCCCAAATAAGACCCAGTCTTAATACTAATTTTTGCTCCAAAAGACACAATAGGGCTTATTTTTAAGGAGTGTCATTATTTCATGTACAACAATTTACATTTATTCATGTACCAAAATCTGTATTTATTCTTGCACAGAAATCTACATTTATCCAAATAGAGTCTTGTCATCTTCTAAAACATTACAACTCTTCAAACCCCAAATTCCAGTCCAAATTTCTTGTGACTTCATTTCCTGTAGAATCATTGTCCCCAGTCTCTCAGGTCCAGCAGTAGAGTGCTCCTCCTCCATGTAGCCTCCTGGCAGTGCATTGGCAACATAGCTGTCAGTGATTTTATCCCGTGAATTCTTCAACCAAGTCAAAACCTCTTGCAAGCTAGACTTCACAAAGTTTCCATGCTGATTTCTCTCTATTCTGTTTTCAGTGTAGTAATTGATTTCCATGTACAAATGGTCCTTGAATAGCTTATCTATTGCAGTGTCAGGAGCCTGGAGGTCGTCATTCTAGCAGAAATCATTATTTGATCTTCTTTCTGTGAGGAAGTTCTTTGTCTTTAGCACATTTAATAACTTCACTATCTTCCATCTTAAACAGTGTTGTCAATCTTTAGAGACAGGTCATATTGCTGAAGGAAGCCATCCAGCCAGTGTTGTCATGCTTTGAATTCTTCTGGGGATATTTCTAACTGTGGTGCCATTGCAGGGCAAATATTTGAATATCAGCCCTGTGCACAACCAAAGCATTTGCTCTTCTGTCATCAGTTCATTCACAGATGGTATCGTCCAGCTTAGGAAATAATGGTTGCCAGCCTGATCCACACTTGCACTACTTAGCATTTCCCTCATCCACCTGTTGACTGAGGTTATTGTACTCTGCTCACCATTTTTGGACCATTTAGAGACCCACCTTCTCTTTGCAGAAAGCCATATGATTCTTACCCCAAGAGTCCTTCACATTTCCTTTCTTGTACTCAATGGAATAGCTTTTTCTTTACGTGCTTGTCTGGGAGACAAAATATTACTCCTTTTAAATCTAACATTAAATCAAGTGAAAACTGAAGATTTATGTTAGGAGTAGCAATAAAAATGATGACAGTTAAGAATGATGGTCCACACAAAAGCAACAAAAAATTGCAGGCACCAAAATTCAGAAAACATTTCTTTATTTCACACAAGTGCATGTACATCTGTTGCAACACATTGGCATATTGAATTATGAAGATTCATATTAGACACAACCACATCCAGTCATTATCAACTGCACGTGTTATTTGTGCATTGTGTTTGTACTTTGGTCATTTGGCAATAAGTCTCAAGTTCATCTCTTTCTGTAAGCATTTACCTCACATCCAAAGGTACCCACTTGGGCATTTACAAATACTTCGAATTTACAGTATATTTTAAGAATTAATGTCAATAATGTTATTTATTTATATTTATTATATATTAATATTTTGTAATTTAATATATCCATCGTGTATTGCAATGGATGTACTAAATGTATGCATCTGGCTGACAGTCTTAACTAGAGCTTATTTTTGGGTTAGAGCTTCTATTATGAGTATCCTAAAGAATCATGCCAGGGTGTATTTTCTACTTAGGTCTTCATTTCTGGGAACTATAGATAGTTTGACGTATCTTTTAAAGTTTAATGTTTAATGACACAATTGGGTATAAGTTTACCATGTGGTTAGTTGTTTTCTAATTGTCTTATCTGAGGTTTTTTTTTCAGCAGTTGTTCTAGGGATTTCAATACCTTAATTTTTCATAGTCCATTATGAACTAATAATATGTCAAATTATATGTAAGATAAAGCAATAAAAGTACTTTAAATAATACTTGCACATGTTAGAAGAAACCCCAGTTAATTATTTTTGCTTTAAATTGTCATCTTTTCTATACTCATCTTTTAAAGATATTACAGAGTGAAAAGATGAATCTTTTATGTTTATTCGCAGATTTGCCATTGCTGTTACTATCAATTACTTCATATGGATAGAAATTTCCATCTTGTATCTCTTTTCTTCAGCCCAAACAACTTCATTTAATATTTCTTATAGGTCTGTTGGGATGAAACTACTCAGGTTCTACTTATCTGAAAATGCCTTTATTTTGCCTCCACTTTTAAAAGACCTTCTGTTACCTTGGGCTAACACAGTAACACAATACCACGGGCTGGGCAGCTTGAACAGGAATATGTTTTCTCATAGTTCTGAAGATTAGAAGTTCAAGGTCAAGGTGCCAGCATTCTGTTTCTGTTGAGCACTCTAGTCCTGGCTTGTAGAAGACTACCTTCTTACTAGGTCCTTACAGAAACACAAAACAGAGAAAATAAGGAAGGCAAGTTGCCTGGTGTCTCTTCTTATAAAGTTACTATTTGCCTCCTGAGAGCCCCACCTTCATGGATCCCATCTCACCCCTGTAACATTTACCAATACCATCACATTTGGGGTTCCAGTTTCAACCATAATTTTAAGGAGGACACAGACCTTAAGTCCATAACAGACCTTTGTATTGGCTATAGAATTCTGGGTTGAAGGTTTTTATCTTAGCACTTTACAGATATCATCCCAGTTTTCTGTTTTTTTAAAGAAGAAAAAAATCAATCATCAGCACTATCCATTTCCAGAAATTTTTCATCATCCTAAACAGAAACAATGTACAGATAAGCAGTGATTCTCCATTCTCTTCTCCCAGACCCTCATAATCTTTGTTATACTTCTTGTCTCTATGAATTTGCCTGTTTGAGAGACCGCATATAAACAGAATCATGCAACATCTCTCCTTTTTGTGACAAAATTGTCATTTAGCTTGTTTTCATTATTCATACATTTTATAGTGTATATCAGGATTTTATTCCTTTTAAAGGCTATGTAATATTCCATTGCATGTAATATATCACATTATGTTTATCCATTCATTTGCCAAAGGATATTTTGTTTCCATGTTTGGGTAATGTACATAATGCTGCTGTAAACATGTGCATGTCCAGATACCTGAGTTCCTTACAATTTGGGGAGGGTGGGCAAATATTTCAAAGCAGAATTATGGAATCATATAGTTATTCTTTGTTTTCTTTTTGAGGAACTGACATAAGTATCTTTCAGTGTCTGTACAACTGCACAACAGTATACAAAGGTTCTAGTTTGTCTATATCTTGCCAATGTTTTTATTTTCCATTTTTTGGTAATAGTCATCCTATCAGGTATAAAGTGGTATCCCATTGTGGTATTGATTTGTATATTCTTAATGACTACTGTTGAACATCCTTTCATGTGCTTATTGTATATCTTTTTTGGAGAAATATCTATTCAAGTTCTTTGCCCATTGTAATTGTGTTTTTTTTTTTGGTTGAATTTTAAGAGGACTTTTAAAAAATTATATATATTAAATCTCCAGATAGATGCCTTTTAATACACAAAATTTTAAGATTAAGTCTTATGTATCTATTTTTCTTTTTGTTTGCATATGCTTTTGTTTTCATGCCAAAAAGAATCCTTTTCAAATGCAATGTCCAAAATATTTTCCCTGTTTTCTTCTAAGAGGCTTATAGTTTCAATTCTTACATTTAGATGTTTGATGCACTTTGAATTTTAAATATTCGATAATAGCATAAGCTAAGTATACAGATTTATCCTTTAGCGTTTGGATATCCAGTTTTCTCACATTGTTTGTCGGTGCTTTCCCCATTCAGTGGTCTTGGCATTCTTGTTAAAAAAACAATTGTCTGTATATGCAAGGGTTTATTTGTGAACTTTCTATTCCATTAGCCTGTATCCTGTCCTATGTCAGTAGCACACTGTTTTAATTAGTGTAGTTTGTAGTAAGTTTGGAAATCAAGATGAGTCCTGCGATTTTGTTCTTCTCTACCAATGTTGTTTTGAAGTTAAACTTCCATGTGAATTTTAAGATGGATTTCTCTAGTTCTGTGAAAAATGTCATTGGGGTTTTGGTACGGATTACATTGAATTTGTAGGTGACTTTGGATAGGATTCTCAATAGTGAGACTTCTAAACTGGGCATGGTGACACACTCCTGTAATTCCAGCACTTAGGAGGCTGAGGCAAGAAGGATCGCTGTAAGCCTAGGATACATAGTGAGTTCAAGGCCAGCCTGAACTAAGTAGGGAGACCTTGTCACAAAAATCTTAAAAAACAAAAAGAACAACAACAACAAAAAAAACTACGGAAATTTCTAATCCATGAACATGGGACATCTCCATTTTTTATGCCTTCAATTTCTTTCAACGTTTACTGTTTTCATGATATATTTCACCTTCTCAATTAAAATTACTCTCGTTTTATTCATTTTAATGCTATTCTGATGAAGTTATTTATGTAATTTCTTTTTTGGATTATTCATGAATAGCATATGTGATACAACTCATTTCTGTGTATTTTATCTTTTTTTTGGGAGGTGCTGGTGATTGAACTCAGTACTTTGAGCTTGCTAGACAAACGCTTCTACCACTGAGCTAAATCCCCAACCTCGTGTGTTTTGTATCCTGCAGTTTCCTAAATTTATTAGCTCAGATGGCTTTTTTGTTGATGGTGTTGGTGCTATTTTGGAGAATGTTTTAGGGTTTTGTACATATTAGATCATGTTATCTGAGAACAAAGGTAATTGTATAGTATTTCTCCAGTTTAGAGACTTCCCTTTTTCTTGCCTAATTTATCCAGCTAAAACTTCCATTACTACACTGAGTAGAAGAAACAAAAGGGGTCATCTTTGTTTTGTTCCTCAGAGGGAAAGTTTTCACTTGTTTCTCATTTTCTTTCATCATTATTCCCATGTATGTAATATGTCTTTCTAAAGATTGTTTTTAAGGTTATCTTTTTAGCTTTAAACTTTAGAAATTGGGTCCTAACTGTTTGGATCACACTTGTACTGTGTTTGTGTGTGGTTTTCCTTGCATTTATCTTGCTTGGTGTTAAGATGTCTGGATTTTAGGGCTGGGGTTTGTAGTTCAGCAATAGGTGCTTGCCTAACATGTGAGAGACCCTTGGTCCAATTCACAGGACCACCCCCTCAAAAGATTCTTGGATATTTTTGGTTGATATTTTGCATCAAATGGGAAAAATTTTTAGTTAGTCAAGATTTTTTTTCTGCTTCAGTTTTTCTTCTGGAACTCTAATAGTCACACTGGTTATTATATAACTGGTCACCAAAGCCTAATGTTTTATTCCTCAGTCTTCTCTGCCATGTGGTTTAATTTGTTTAGTTTCTATCATCCTGTCTTCAAGTTGATATTTTCTTCTTAGTGTCCAATTTTTATTAATAGTGTGCAGTATCTTTTTAGGTATATTTTTCAGTTCTAGGATTTCTAATTGGTTCTTTTCTGTAATTTGCATGTCTCCTGAAATTTCCCTTCTGTTCATTCGTTTCTGTGCATCTTCTTTAAATATTTAAGCATATTTTTAACCCCTATTTAAAAATTTTTTGCATCTAATGTCTACCAGCTAATGTCTTTTAATACACAAAATTTTAATTTTGATTAAGTCTAACTTATCTGTATTTTTCTTCTTGTTTGGATATGCAAATTTCAGCTTCCAAATTGCTTGGGTCAATTTCTATTGATTATGTTATTGTAGCCACTATTTATAAGCCATATTTTCCCACCTTTGTGCATGTTTAGTAATTTTTTTACTGTGTGATATATGGGCTGATTTGCTTTTGTGAGTCTAGCCTTTTTTGTTCTCATTTGTAGAGCATTAGTTTTGTTCATCAGCCAAGTACTGGCTGACCAACGTGGCCCGTTCAGTGACTGATAGTAGGCATCGTATAGGTGGGTTTACGCTTGCTCCAAGTCTGAGGTATTCACTTTTCTTGCATCTCAACTGGTGGCCTGGCGTGTTCAGCAAAGCATCACTACCTTAGCTTGTCAGAACTTCACATTTCCAGTCCTACTTCACAGTTTCCTTTTACTTAAACACCATGCAGATTTTGTAAGCTCTTTAACTATTTGTCAGACATTTGCCTTATAAATGGTAGTTTTCATAGTAGATCTGAACTCCAGTGACTCTGCTTCATGCTCAGCTCTGCTGCTGTATTCTGCTCGGGCATCACCTCTCTCCGCTATAATCTGAAATGTACTTCCAAACATAAAGCTAAGACAATTAGAGGGCTACATTTTGAGTTTTCCTTCTTCCAAAGATCATCACACTATGCTGCTTATTGTTTAGTTATTTAATATTTGAAAATAGTTCCTTAAAATAATTTTCCAAGTCTTATACTGTAGTTGTATATGGTAGGAGCTGTAGTTTGACTCTTGTTACTCAGTTATAAATGGAAGCAGAATTCCATGTATTACACTGTGATAGTTATTTTCAATAATGGTGTTATTAATGAGTCTGTTTTCTTTTCCCCCAGTACTAGGAATAAAACCCAGGGTCTTTAAACTGAGCTACATCTCCAGCCCCATTTTTATTTTTTATTTTGAGACACAGTCTAAGTTGCTTAGGCTGGACTCAGACTTGGAATCCTCCTGCCTCAGTCTCCCAGAGTGCTGGGATTACAGGTGTGCCCTGCTAGAGTATTTGCTTTTTTAAACCAACTTTTGACACTTTACTCAGTTACTGAAGCTCTCATTTCTATGAAATGTTTTACACGTATGGCTTAATTTAGAGTTTTTTTCTAGTATACCACCAGACTCAGCTCACAGTAATTGAGTCAGATGCTGTACAAGACTCATTTGTGCTTATTTTCAGTATCTTTCTCTGCCAAATACACTTGACACTATAATATATAATTTAGTTGAATATTCCGATGCTGTATGACAGTTCTGTTGAATACTTTGAAAAGACAGTGAAGTTGAATTTCTAATGATGTGGGGTTCAGCTCATGAATCCTCAGAATATGGCACCTTGGCATATTGAATATTTGATGAAAATGACAGAAACAGGAGAGTCCCTCTGATCTGCCCCCCAGCCCGTCTTTTCTGATTCCCCACTTGTCCACCCCGAAGCAGGTCGTGTAGCTCTTACGTGAGCAATGCAGTCCCTATGCTTAGAGGGAAGGCACGTCCTGAGCGCTGGGATCACAGCGGGGTGCTGCCATGCCCAGTCTAATCTGCCTTTATTTATAAGGCCCATTGCTAGGGGTAGAGGAAAAAAATTTTTCTTCCACCCATAATACCAAAGGTGCAGCTGAGGCAGTTGTAAAAGATTGTGATATAAAAAAAATCAAAACTCTAGACAGAGTTTGTACTCAGATTGTTTAAAAATTTTTAATATTCTCACTTAACATTCAGAAACCAAAACTATACATTCTACAGGTTGTATTTTGTTGATAATTCTCAGGAAAAAAACAATACTTGAGATTCTAATCACTGTCCTCAAAGACTAAAAGAATGTTTTGTATATTTTTTGTGTTATAATACAGTGTTTAAAGTAGGTATATATGTAGACGTGGGCACAGGTACATGGATTACTTCGTGATTCCTTGTTTTCATTGAGACTACAGACAGCTGTTTCACTAGAGACTGAGATAATTGAGCTTGCTCTGCTTGCCCCAGGAATATTCTACTAAATCAAGAGCACTTAACTTTTGATCCATTAAGTTCCTTCTGTTATTTCCACTTCTTTTTCAGGTTTAGTTAATTTCATTTATTAAACCATCACTGGATTTTCAAAGTTTATGTCGTTTTCCTTTGGCCTTTTTTTTTTTTTAACAATTATATCAAACTTAGTTCTCTACAGTTTTTGTTTTCATAATTCTTGACATGTGTTGTAATTCTGCCTTTTCTTAGCAGGGGATGACAAATATATAAAATTAAATAACAGAATAGTTCTTTCAAAATGTCATGTTATTTGAGTTCCGAGTGCTTTGTGATCAAACTTTCTTTACTTTTTTTATAGCTTCTGAAAAGCTACTAGTTGTTCTAGAAGAGTTATGTGACTGGGACTTAAAAAATCCAAGAAAAAGGTGTGTTGACATGAACCCGTAGTTCCACCGATTCCTGAAGCTGAGGCAAGAAAATCTTGAGTTCTGTGCTAGCCTGGGTAACATAGTAAGAGCCCTGTCTTTTACAAAAAAGGCCAAAATGTGGGCTGGGAATGTTGTTCAGAGGTAGAAAAAGCATAAAACCCAAGAAATTCTGCAGTGTTGCGCTAAAAACCAAAGAATAGCCATTTTATAAAACATTGATTATTATCAAATGCAACTATTAAAAATACACTGATTTAATAATATTCAAAACCTTAGTTAAGCATACTGGATTTCACTGAAGCAGTATTGATGATGCATTTATTTGTTAAGCAGGATACAACAACTTTGTTTTCTACTAACTTTGGAACAAGTGAAAATAAAGATTGTTTCAAGTGTTTCCTTATAAAAATGAAAGAAGTCTACTAATACATTTTTCTTATTTGGAGGGGAATTCTATTTTTATATAGTTTTTAAAAGCTGAGGCCTTCTGTCATAAAATAACTTCTTAATACATCTAATTTGTCTATGTCATACATCAAATTATGTACTTGTAGGGGAAAAATAGTATCTTTTTCTTATCCATCAATGAGATAATGACTGACACAACAAAAGACAGATGAACAAGAGAAAAACAACAGATTTATTTAACTAGAGTTTTATCTGACATTAGAACCTTGTAAAAGGAAGACCCAAAGACTCAGGAAAAACTGCGTTTTTATACTTAGGTTCAAAGAAGAATGGGCAGTCGTGTAGAAGTATAATTAGACATAAAGGATCTGATCTAACGGTAATAAACTGGATTGAATTTAGCAAATCCTGTTCATATTTCTTCTTGGCCTGTATGAGTACTGGACTCCTCTGAAAGGAGAGTCTTACGACCTACTTTTACGTGAGATAGGTCATAATATTTTTATGCTCATGGTTCAGGGAGGAGGGGCAGGACAAGGTCAGAAAGTGACCTCCAGTGTCCCATAAACTGGGGTAGTAGTATGTTCCGAGTACCAGCACTATAATATATACTTTCATAAAGTAAAAATCTGAAAATATTGGCCATTCCTACACAGAGATTGCATATCTATATGATTTTCCAGAGTTAAATTTTTGAACAGTTAATTAGATTTTAAGTGTTTCCTTTGTATTGTTTCTTCTGGCAGTAACTCTTACAGAGTTAAATTTTAAGAAACTGTTGTTGATTTTGTTTTTGTTTTTACATGTCAAAAATCAAATTTATCCTTTTCCTTGTAATTTTGGCTAGAAGAATACACAATAAAGTGGAGCCAAGTAATACATAGCTGTCTCTCTGTGCCTTGAAAGTATAAAGGGAAAGTATGTTGTTGTTAGTGCTATGAAACTTTTCTACTCTCCTTTTGGAAAATAATTGGATAAAGTACATGTCAGGGACCTTGGAAATACTTAATAACTGTGTCTCAGTTCTAGTCTTAGTGATAAAAAAAAAATGAATGCTGAGATTTTCTTTGTAGTCATATATATTTAACAAGCAATAATAACAAAACTTGATTTTTCAACATAGGCTGAGAAGTTGTACAGTACCAATTTAGTAAGTTACTAATGAAGTATTGAAACTAAATATATGGAGAAAGGATAGCTCATGGTAAAATTGTTACTTTGGGAAATAATGCAAAATAACTTATTGAAAAATGTGTATGCATATGAATAATTATTGGTAGGTAATACAGATAAGACAACAGCTGCTAAAGTTTTAAAATTTTTCCATTTATTATTATTGTTTTTATAGTATCTTTTAAAACTAAGAATTCTGAATCATCTTTTGCTTCTCTCATTTGTTAGGTTAAAATTTTCTGATACCTTTCTACCTTTAAAACCAGTTAAAATCTCTTTCATTTGACACTCGTGGTATTTTTTCACATTTTACTTCATATCCTGATTTAATCCTTTCAAATAGTGATATTTGAGGTCAGTTTTGTTGTATAATTTTTAGAGGGGGAAACTGACATAACTTTAGCAACCAACACATTAGTAGCCCACAACTAGCAAACAATGGGGCTTGGTTCCTCCAGATCTGTCAGAATCATAATTCCGTGCTCTTAACGAATATTGTATTTAAAGTATAATTATTTTGTTACCTCCTGCCCTGTGGGTACACACTTACATTCAGTTATAAAATTTTATCATTATATTCTTCACACCCCCTAGGAGAATTAACTTTACATGACAGGACCTTTGACATTGAAGTGAAACAAGAAAAGTACCTTATTTTTTCATTTTCATGAATGTCATAGGTGATACCATATGTGGCAAATTTACTTAATGTGTATTAGTCCGTGTTTTTGACATTCACAGGAAATGGAGTATTTGGCCTTTATAAAAAGCTGTTTTTCTCTCTTACAGACTGGAAGTAATTTATTGACTCTACTTAGAAATTTTCTTTGTTGAGGATTTACATTACTCTTTGGTGTGTATGTGTGGCAGGGTGGTACTAGGGATCTAACCAAGAGCCTTGCACATGCTAGGCAAACACTCTACTACTAAGCTATACCCCCAGCTAGGATCTTACTGAGTTGCCCAGGCTGGCCTCAAACTTGCCATCTTCTTGCCTGAGCCTCTTCAGTTGGATTATAGGCATGTACCACCATGACCAGCTTCATTAATTCATACCTTAGCTTTCAAGGAAGATGAGATGTTTTTCTGCATCTTGATACCAACTTCCCATTATTTGTTCAGCCTCTCATTATAAAAATGCCCAGTAGTTAATTTTCTTGAAAACAGAGGTGAGGTCTAGTGTTGCATTGTGTCCAGTGTCTGATACATAAGCACTGAAAAACACTGTGAATAAATGAGGCTTTTTGTTGCTCAAGGTAAACACCTAACATTAGTTAGTCTTCATTTTACACAGTAAGCTGATTTTATAGGAGATGAAACAAGCCAAGGCTACTTACTTGCTGAAAGTTGAAAGTTGAGATTCCAACCAGTTTTGACAAAGCCTTTCAGCCTTTGCTCTATTCTGACCTGCTCAGAAGGATCCAGGAGTAATAAAAATATTTTAACTTTGAAAAGCATGTCTCTAATCCTTATTTTTTTCTCTTTATCAGCAGCATCATTTACATGATCTGTTCCTCTGTATACTATCCATATATTTCATTTAAAAGTACACACTTTTGGTTCCATGATAGCTTTGCCTGGCATGTAAAATATAATGCTTATCATATTTCAACACTTTAGTACCTGGTTGGACTACCTTTTTGATTTTTGAGTTTAATGAACAAAAATTGGTTTTATTGGCACAACTCAAATTTAACATTTTTATTATATTCAAATCCGTATAGCTGTTAACTTTTTAGTTCTTCCACATTAAGTAAGTAGATATGATTATGTGATCTGCAAACTCTATACACAGTATTTTCAACTGCAAAATTCATTTTGTAAAATGTCCTTAATTATTAGACCTCTAATGAGTATAAGTATCTGTGGATTCAGAGGAAGTTTTATTACAGGTCTGAAATTATTTTTCTTTTAACATCTTTTATTCTTGAAGTGGAATATAAACACAGTCATCAAATTTAGATCAGTTTTAGCCCTAAAATAAATTTAAACACATGATTAGTAACTAATATCCTACAAGAGAGCAAGTTTCTTTAAAGACTGTTTTTGTTATGATGTTCAATATATATGCCATTAAAAAATACATTGATCTATACAAATGTAACGTGGTTATTACCGTAAAGACTAGTAAAAGTTTTGGCTTTTCTGGATGTACCAAGATGTAGAAGAAATCCATCCAAAAGTGCCAAAACCTTTTATTTCTCTTTATGACAAGTGTAAACTGTTAAGGTTAAGTGGGTGGGGCACCCGGAAGTAATTACTGAGGCCAGTGGCATTTTTGTGGTTTAATAAAGGCAGAAGCTAATTATTCAGTTTGTATTTAAGTGAAATAGTGCCAAAAAGGAGGTTCCTGCAGAGCAGCTGCACTCCTTCAGTGTTACCCTAATTTACCAGAGACACAACTGTCACAAACAAAACTTTTAAACTTGATATATAGCCACAAAAGTAAGGAGGCTTTTGTTTGGAGTGCATGCAGAAGAACCCCTTTATACAAATCAACCGGCAGATGACAGACAATGATGAAAATTTGATTCTTTGAAGTCATAATAGTCATTGAAATGTGTGAAATTCTGGTATTGAAAAGAGAGCGGCCAGCAAGACTCTAAATCCTGGGTGGTTGCAAGAAGCTTGCTGGGAGGTTTTTCTGCATTTTGACACCAACTTCCCATTGCTTGTTCCCTGCTTCCTTTGTTTAAAAAAAAAAAAAAGTTGAATTCACACAAGATAAATGGGGACAGTTGATAACCGAATCATGCAGTTTTTATATGGAAAACTAATATTTTATAATGGAAATTGGTATTTGAAAGAATGAAGTTCATATACACATGCAGGCATATATATACCTTAGTGATTTTTAAAATTCTTCCTCTAGTGACTTCAGTGAAAGGTCAGCTATCAGTTCTTTGGAAATTTCAAATTGTAAATGAAATTCAGATTTTAATATGTGTCTTTTCAGTAGCAAATTTTTATTAGAGTGTCTGAACTATGATATTACCATTTCATAAAATAGCAATATTATACATAAAATTGTATTTTTGAAACTTTAGTCTCTTAAAATGACATTCTTTAATTATAGAAATACAAATTCCAGGCTTGACCCAACTGTTTAAAAACTGAAAGTTTTAAAATTCTGTAAACTAGGGGCTGGGGATTTAGCCCAGTGGTTAGAATGCCTGCCTTGCCACGTTCGATCCCCAGCACCAAAGGGGGAAAAAAAAAATTCTGTAAACCTATGTGTATTATAATAGGGTACCTATCTATTATTAGAATTTACACATAATTATGAACTGGTGAGTCTTGAGGGTTGTTCAGGTGCCAACTTGAAGGTTTCTCATAACTTACGTGATTTAACTTTTTGTCATCCAAAAATTTATGAATCATTATTTATAAGCCATTTATCTATTTTACCCGTAAAATGAGAGATCCATAAAGGCAATATTGACATCTTCAACATGTTTCTTTTATAAATGGGTTTTTCAAGAAATCATGGGTGATCCACATAATACAGAATTAGAAATCTCTAGGGATATGACTAATCACTGTAGTTTAAATAATTAGCAGATGTTTTTATTTACTTAACTGTGAAAGTGGAGTCACACACAGGTAGCTCAGTGAGTACTTGGAAAGCAAAGCATTGAAGACACGGTTCTACATAGTGCCTTATAATTCTTTTCAAGTATTAGACATTGTTTTAATGGAATCTTGGAGTGGGAGCTTTAGCCCATTGAAATGTCGCTTGGAAAACAGGTTCTTCTGTCACTAGCTGAAGCTGTGTGGATGAAACCATAACAATAGTGTGTTGTGGTGCATTTTAAAAGTGTGAGAAATCAGTTGTCTAGACAGAGAGTGCCTCTGCAGGGACTAGGAATTTTAGAGCCTCAGTGCCCTTTAGGTGTCAAGTATGTGAGAGATGCCAAGCCTTTTTATTCTCTATCTTTGGCAGCAGCTCAACTGGGCTGCAGTACCTTACATGTCTTTCGGAGGCAAAAGCAGAGATTCTTTGTCAGCGTGACTTAGGCTTCAAAATTCAGAAACTCAGAATGCCAGTTTTAAATTGGGAGAAGATAGCAATAAATAATTGCCAAAATTTGAGAAGACACGAAAGATGGGTAGTTAGGAGTTCAAAATATGAAGAATTGTTCAGCAACATTTGGTGGCCACTTTTCAAAAGAAAGATTTTCTATCCTAAAATTCATTTCGTCCTTTTCTACTTTATATGTAACAAAAATTAAGAAATACTATATCAGTTTTTCTCAAAGCTAACTGGCTTTGTAATTACTTTGACATGTATGCGTCATGATATAGAAGTATATAAAGAAAAAGTATTGTCTATAATTTCATTTCCCTGAGGTAACTGGTGCTAAAACTTTAATGTTCACTGTTTAATATAGTTAAAGAAGTCAAGTAATGTATAGTTTGTTATTAGGACTTTAACTTAGAATGGAGGGCTTGTGAATTTTAGAAGATGCCCAACACCATGACTCCCTAATATTTATAGTATTTGTTATACCTTGCTTCAACTATAGCTGAGTAAAGAAGACATTAATCTAATGATATATAATATTAAATAATAAACTAATACAGTAGATTTCAAATATTCTAGTGAATTCAAAGGGGGAGATAAGTATTGAAGACCTCTCAGGGCTGAGTCACTTCATGCTCTTAAATAAAGGACTGTGCTTTAGAAAGTCATTAAAATGTAACAATATTTAAAATTACTATCTTGTTTTTTCAAGATAGGTCTCACTATGTAGCACAGGCTGGCCTCAAAGTCAGTTGTCCCACCTTGGCCTTCCAAGTGTTGGGATTGCAGGCATGGCTTAAAATTACTTATATATGCGATTGAACCTGACAAAAATTACCAATAAAACTTACATTCACACTCTTTAAAATTATGTATCAGTTGTGCTTATTTTGTTTTTACTTTATCTTAGATATAAATTTATAAGAAATTAATGTACTCACATATTTGGTCAGATATTTATATGGATCATTTTGATAGTTGCTCTAAACAGGTCACGACAAAGTAGCCACATCAAATTGGTGGAGATAGAAAGGTATTGTGTTAAGCAGAGGATTGGTTGTCGACTGAAATAATTTTTTTTAACCTTGTAGGTAGAGAAACTAGTCAACTCAGAAATGGGTTTAGATGGTAATTATTTGGTTCATAACATTGACTGCAAATAACCATTAGCTTTCATAGGAGATGCATGAGAATGAAAATTCATAAAATAAATTTTCTAGTTTTATAAGTTTATTATAATAATTTTCATGCTCTTTCTTGGTTTTAACCAGTTATTCAGAATTTACTTTAGTAAGTGAACCTTCTCTTTTTAATGTTCTTCTGGGGATTGGGCCCAAACCCTTGCACATGCTAGGCAAGTGCTCTGCCACTGTGCTATACTTCTAAACACTAATGATTTTTAAATGCTTTATTAATAAGAATGATACAATTGTCCTTCATATGACTTTACTTTAAAAGAGAGTATTTTGCCTTTACTAACTGGAGATGTAAATTCTGTGTAATACTTACTATTTTGTATTTTAACTGCCACATGTTTTCATAAATAGATCTAATTGGAAGCATCAAAATTCTGTGCATTCCCTAGTTGAGCATTTGTTCTTGGATAAAAGTATAGAAAAAGAAATAAGAAACTTACCGTTATTTTAATTTCAAATGCCTGCATAAATTGTGCAGAATTTTTGTCGTTGCAGGTAGATTTGCTGTATCATTCTTTCAGTAGTTTTCACCAAAGACAGATAAAATGCTAAGTAGTTATTTCAACTGTTTACAGAAAGGCTTGGGCCTCCCTCTGAAGACAACATATCTTAATAAGCAATAAAGTTTATATTACAGAAACTACTGCTAATAGATTATTTTCTATTTGAAATGTATTTACTTTTTGTCTCCACTTATTTGTATCCCCCTATACCTTTTCTCATCTGACCAGTTATATCTGCTCACAGAAAAGAAACTATTGACTACTGGTTCTACTAGCATTCTGTTCAGAAATTACAATGTTGGGCTATGGATGTAGCTTAATGGTAAGGCACTGGCCAGGTATATACAAGTCTTTGGGTTTGCCCCTAGCAAAGAAAGGGAGAAGGGAAATTGCCAAAGTTTTGTCGTACAAAAGGGGCCTCAAAAATTTTTATGACCCCTTTCCCATAGTTGTCTTTGTGTTTTTGTTTTGTTTTGTTTTGTTTTGTTTTGTTTTTGGTGCTGGGGATCTAACTCGGGGCCTTGCGCTTGTAAGGCTAGCACTCTAACCACTAAGCTAAATCCCTAGTCCCCCATAGTCCTCTTAATACTACCTTTCACATATACCATTTACAGATACTGACATACATAACAACTTATATAGTAAAATATCAGAGAAGTAGTGAAATAAGCCAGAAACTCTAACTCAATTTATAAACAAACCTGGATAGAAGTGCATGAATACCGGGAACAACAAAACATGTTAGCAGCTATGTGGGCTATTTGAAATATCTTCGTTTGCTTGTTTTTTTTTAGGATATCACTACATTAACTGGTGTTCCAGAAGAGCATATCAAAACTAGAAAAGTCAGGATCTTTGTTCCTGCTCGAAATAACATGCAGTCTGGGGTAAACAACACCAAGAAGTGGAAAATGGAGTTTGATACCAGGGAGCGATGGGAAAATCCTTTGATGGGTTGGGCATCAACGTAAGTACTTTGATTTAACCTGAATATTGTTTTCAGCTTTCTTTTTCTTTGTAGATTTTTCTTCAAAATATATTGCTTGTCAAACTCCTATGAATACTTCTTGATGCTGTTAGGCATCACTATAGCCAAAGCTACAGAGTTCTCCATATATATTTTGTATACATATTCATATGACTGTGACTCAGCACAGTAAACTGCAGAAATATTATTCTAAATACTGTTTACTGGAGAAAATGATGAACATTGTAAGAATTGTTAGTGTGATAGCCGATCTGTGCATATTCATCTAAGATACTGCATGAATAGTATTAATAATTTAGTGACACTTTGTTTTTAAATTAATGTAAAATTTCTTTGTAGTGTCTTGTTTTGTTCATGGTGGGTGGGAACTGAGTTCAGAAATTAGCTAATTTAAAAGAAATCTGTAAGTTTCTGAAATCTTGTGATAAATTCATGGTACGTTGAAATAAATTCTTGAGGAATATCTTTTCTCAAATCAGTACATGTAAGGGAATTTTTGTTAAAACATCTGCCGTGCTGCAATTTAAATAGGATTATATTTCATTAGGTAAATGATAGAGGCACAGTTTTAGATGTTTTAATATCCTTTAGATTTTATGCGATAGATGGAATTCTTTTGTAAACTACATGCTTCTGGAGACTAAAGAAACTTACAAGGAAAAACTTTTTGTTCATACTCTGTGATCGAAATGTTATGAGTAATCTTCGAGTCACATAAAATTTTAATGTATTCATTTATATCTAGGACTCGTATTAGTGCATTTCTAGCAACATTCAGTAATAAATAACTCAGTAGATGTACCCTATATACTCCAAATTGTTTCTGAGTAGAACACTTTATATAACAACATAATGTTGAACATTAGAGTAGAAAAATAACATCTTTTCCTCACATCCAACAAAATGTTTGTGCCTGAGGTACTTATCACAAGATAGATTAAAAAGAGAATAGCATACAAAATCATTTAATGTAAGTTCTACATGACACAGGAGCCTTCAGAAATCCCAAAGAAACAGGGAAATGTATGTATTTTTATGCTTAGGTGGGATGAAAATTAGTTGTGTAAAAGTATGATTGGACAAAAGGGGCTGTGGGGAAAAAGGAACACTCCTCCACTGTTGGTGGGAGTGTAGACTGGTCCAGCCACTGTGGAAATCAATATGGAGATTCCTCAAAAAACTACAACTGGAGGTTCCATTTGACCCAGCTATTCCCCTACTGGGGATCTTCCCAGAAGAATTAAAATCGTCATACCACAAGGACGTATGCACCACCATGTTCATAGCAACACAATTTGTAATAGCTAAGTC
>PVJO010009771.1:0-67489 GCA_004026905.1 Hystrix cristata
TATTCATTTGTGAGTTCCATAGTTGATATTCATATTAGATATAGTTAACAGTCAAGGCAAGAAACTGTGTAACTTATTTTAGTATTCAGAAAAACGAATATTGGTTACTATTCCAAAAGCATAAAACTTAAAGATGAATCAGACTCTCACTTGGATTGAGGAAGATCATAGTTATATACAAAATCATACAAATTCAGCACAATGGGGCAGTAGCCAAGTGTTCACACTATAAAAGATAAGTTAGTAACTTACAATGTTATTGTAGACAGTCAACATAGCAGCTAAGACAAAATCTTGTTTCGAAAGATATCAAGTGACATGAAAATATTTCCACTATAATACTAGTGTTGCAAAACTCCTTGTAAATTGTGATTCTAGTTCTATGACATAGCTAGGTATGTAGATGGAAAAGAGAAAAGGAAATGAAAACAAATAAAGGGAGGAAAAGAGAAAAGAAAGGATGGAGGGGGAGAAAAGTAAGGGGAAAAATAGGGTACTCAAGGGAAAAAAGCAATGTTAGCAGAGTTTATAACTGAATTATGAGAGGCATTTTAATTTATCCTTTACAATTCATCTTCACAAATAATGTGAAACATTACAAAGATATCAAATAATAAATTCTAGACAACAGTTTGCAATGCTGGTACCAAATAAAACTAGTAGTTTGTTTTTCATGGTTTGTTCTTTTTTAATAAGATATTAAAAGTGTTTATATATATATATAGGGGGGTGTGAAAGAAATGCAAAATCAAACTTCCCACTGTTCATTTTTTTTTTATTTAATATGGAAGTGAATTTTACTTTCTTCTATTGTGTTAGAAATTCTCTGTCTCCCTACCATCTTCATTTCCACCACACACCCATCAACCAGTTGAACATTCTGGCATATACCCAGCCACATCTTCCATTATCCTGATAAAAACATTTCCAAAAAATTGTGAAGTACTTCAGATTCCTTGCCTTGTTCTTATGTTTTAATTAAGCGCACTTTCACTTTTTGAGGATGTTATTCCAGCTCAAAACATATAGATTTAATTCATTAAATTTTATCGTCACAAAATTATTTAGTAATTCCTACAGATTGGGGATTCTTACAGAACTGGGAAGGAGCACCTATCAAAGAATTATGTCCCTGCTATTAAGTGCTTTTCATGTTTCATTGTGTCAGTAAATCACATGAATAGGGAATAATTCCCCTACTCATGGATATTTAGCTTGTTTCTAATTTTGTCCTCCTGTTTTGCATCCATACACAGCACTGCAATAAACAAACACACACACACACACACGTTCTTGCATTCTCCACTTCTCATTTTATAGTGATGTTATTTAGTTATGCAGAAAGACCAACTAAAGCTTTTTTTTTTTAAATTACCATGTACAGAATATACTAGAACCATCAAGAATGTACCCTGGGAACCTACAGAAAGTGACTAAAACAAATGCAGAATTTTTGAAATAAGTAGATACTGGTCTAAGAATAGTACCATGAATGACCATATATTTTCAACCAAAATAGAACAAATATAAAATCTAAATCAATTAGCATCACCAAGATACAACAAAGAAGGGGCCAATAAACTGACCCTGTGTGGAATGATATATGTAGTATTAGGTACAAATCACAAATAGGTAAATATAGCATATAACATAAGTATATGATATTTAGAGTTGAAATGTTTCCACTTTATGCTGTCATGTGTAAATTGGCTAACCATAAAGCGTATCACTCAGTGCTACCAAAACAGTGTCTGTGACACACTGCATTATTTGAAAAGTCCATTTAGTGTTGTAAAGTAACAACACCAAAGAAAGAAAAAGAGTGAAATTGGTGCACTTTGCCTACAAAGCACCAGGCACTTATGAGAGCTTTTTATTTCATCATTTCGTTTAATTATCACCAATTTTATTCTTCTGATAAAGTGTTATAATCACTACCAATACCACACAGATAGGGAAATAGGATTACAAAGGTTAAGAAATGACTAAAAAAAGTGACAGTTAAGATTTAAAATTAGATTTTATTCCAATGCCTTGTCCTTTAAACAATACATACTGAGAAACTTCCTCAAACACTGGTGGAAAATAGGTAACAAGAATATTTGCCCCATAAAAGAAATAATTTTGCACATAACACTGTATGGGCATGTCTATTTATTCTTTGGAAACCGTGACTACATCGTTTGTATAAATAGCACTTCCTCTTTCATAGTTCATTACATATGGCTGGCTTTCAATTTATAGGCATAGAGTTTAATTTAAACTAGACTAAGTAAACTCTTATAATTCCTGGAGGTTTGCCTCCCATTCCCCACATAAAAGAGAGTCATTTTATTTGTACATTCAATAAAGCAACCATACTGTAGTAGTCAGTGTTTACTAGAGCAAAAGATGTAAGATATACAATTATGTAAGAATTTATAGATTGGCTTATGATGGCCGCCCACAGAGTCAGATGTGGAAGGGTGCGAAAGGTCTGTCTGCACACTGGAAATCTGAAGGATCCAGTCAAAGGCCTGGAGCTCTGTGTAGTGTCCCATTGAACTCAGTGTCAGGAGACCTGAGGGTCTGTAGTAGAAGGCTGAAGGGTCCATGCTGGAGGCTGAAGAGTCCGCCCTGAAAGCCAAGAGATGAAGTGCAAGGTGAAAGCAAAGACTGGAGCTATTCTGAAGGAAACAGAAGCAATCCTTTCTTCTTCATTTCCCTTGTATAGCACTTTGGCGACAATCTTCCAAAGGATGGGTCTTCCACACACAGAACTATGCCGAACCGATTTTGTTGGGTATTACTGACTCAAATTGACACACTCAATCAGCCATCACAAACACTTCTGCACATACCTATGGAAAGCTAGACTGAACCCGGCCCCTTCTGCAAATGAAAAGAGAAAAGCAGGCTAGGTAACTTTTCAAGACATCTGCAACTAAATTTTAGTCCTCTTTGTTCCCTGCTGTTAAAATCCCTAAAACCTTAGGGAGAAAACTTACTGACATTTAGACAAAAATAAATGGAAAGTATGCAACGATGAATGGAACTTGGGTTCTTCTCACTTCTCATAGAGAGAGAGAAACATTATATATCCCTACAAGCCAAAAATTTCCTTCAAGTAGTGAAACCACTCATCAAATCTCTGTAGAGAAAACTCCTGACATTTGTGATGGATGTATCTTGAGACCTTTGCAATCATCACATTTAATAATGCTCCAAAGCAGCTCATTTTACTTGTAAAATTGAAAACATTATGGCAGGAGTGAGCTATGAACGGTGGGGAAATCAGCTGGACCCAATGATTAGCTACACATAACTTCAAGTCTAAACCCCAGTCCTGCTATAAAGGCCTTCTCTGACTTGCACTTTCTCATCCCTTGTGTAGAGATAAAATGTTAAGGCAAAGCCCAAGACAGCAATGACAAGATAACTGTAGTTGATTTCTTCCCTCCCCAGGAGAAAATAAGAGCTCTTGTTACGTTTTTGGTGCCCGGGACATTTTATATCAGAATCCCTTTAGCATGTAACACAGATCCTGGCAGAGAGGTGACAGAAAATATTGATTGTTTGAATTGACTAGAAATAGCAATGACTTGAAACAATAAATTAAAATTTATAATTCCATAAACGTTTGGACATCACTGAACTATCCCCAGAAAATACAAGATGTGTCACTTAAGGATAGTGTTTCTTAATAATTTTACTAAAATAAATCTAGAAGCCAAAGATAGTAGAACATGTAAGTCCAACAATTTTCTGATTTGATTACATGATATTATTGAGAGGGAAAAGGTATGATTTTTTAAATGAAAAATGAATATATATCAATCCATTAATGTAAATTCATATAAAATTGACAGTGTACTTCATAATATATCCATGCTTTTTTTTAACATAAGAATTTCACTTTATATTATTTACAATTTCTATAATTACTTCTCACTAAAATTTTTACAAACTTATGATTGACCCTTAAGACTTATAGATGATATTATGTATTTCTACAGTGGCATGGACCTTCAGATCTGATGTATAGTAATGAGGATAGGAGGCAGCTATCTATAAAACATTTTATGAACTTTATTGGAGTGTGACTGATGCATAAAACTGTACAGAGTCATGCTTCAGTATCCATGTCCAGCACCTTCCACCCGGAAGCGATCAAAAGTCAACAATGACGGTCTTTAAGTAAAATGGCATACTGCTTCCATGTAGTAAACTGTATAACCTCGTGTATACTTTAAATCCTCTCTGGTATACTTATATGTCTCGTGCAATGAAAATTCTAGGTAAATAGTTATTGTACCTATTGTTCAGGGAATCATGACAAAAACAAAACACCTGTACCTGTTTGGTAGGAATGTAATTTTTCTTTTGAAATATTTTAAACATGTGGTTGTTTGAATCTGCTAATTCAGAACCATGGGATATGGAAGAATGACTATCTGTATTCCAGCTGAATGATGTGATGACTTGATATACATGTACACTGTAAAATGATTAACCACATTCAAATGAATTAACACTTCTACCACCATACATAGTAATTGTGGTGGACTTATTGTGGTCAGCTTGAACCAGAATGGCCCCTGAACTGAGCTGGTGTGGTTCTGGGCATAGAGGATCCACCTGAGGATTGCTGCCGATGCAACTAAAGGAGAATGAGAGCAGAAGATAGTTGCGGGCTGTTTCCGAGGAGCAGCTCTGCTGTGGATGGTTTTCTTGAAGGAGACTCGGCTGTTCTCGTCGCAGAAGGAGGTCGAGGCCTTGCTGTCATCAACGATGTCAGCTGTTGCTTCAGGGGAGGTCAGGTTTTCATCACGGCTGCAAGCATCATATCATGGTTCCAGTAAAGATTTCTTCAGGCATCATCTGCAGATGTGGATGTACAGGGGACAGTGCTGTGGGCTCCCAGCCCTTGATTGGATCTTTCGAGTCTCCAGTGCCTAGATGGACATTCAGCACTTCCTGCATTTGGCTTCTGGGTGAATGTTGTAACTTGTAAATGTCCTGTATTAAATCTGCTCTCTTGCAGACCATTGGTTCTCGAAAGTAACTAATACAGTAATCATCTGCACATGTGTATGGGGGTGAACGTGGACACAACCTTAGTGTCAAACATGTCACATTAGCAGGTGAAATCCAGAGGACTGAAAGGTGCCTTTCACTGAGACAGTGGTTATCGACCCGGGAGATAGAGTAGTTAGACACTGTGAATAGTTTGGCCACTGCGCACGATCGTCACGCAGCCTTGGTGTTGTGTCTGACAAGGCAAAAGATGAAGCCAATTTTAAATTGAACATAATACTGTAGTTTAGCACCTGTGGACTTATGTTAATTTCATTCTTTTATGTTACATATCTGTTTTAGAATCTCTCACAAATGAAAACACTTCATTTTTATTTTACCAGCTCGATGATGCTTACTGAGTCTGTCTAGGCAAGATGTTCCTACGCACAATGTGGGGATGAAGCAAAATTTAAGACGTGATACTTTAGTAGTCTAGCTTACAGTGTAGAAACCAGCGCACATTAGAAACTCTGGCCACCAGAGTATAAATGCTAGCTAAGAACAATGTTAGAAGTATGTGACTTGACTATACAGCACAAATAACTCTTATTATCAAACTTACTTGGATGTTCAGCTCAGGTAGCAAGAATTCAAAGCCAAATAATCTAAAAGAAAAATGAGTAACTGAAGGTAAAATCTTTATGATACTGGTGAAATATTAGAAGAATCGATGATATGTTTAATATATGTTTAATTTTTTTTTTTACAAAAATGGACATTTCATGGGGCATCCGGATGTAAGTGGTTAGACATACCAAAAAATAGTTTCAGTAGCAAAAGTGTAAATTCTGTGCAAAAGGGAATGAGAGGAATTTTATTAACTTGAGTAAACAATAAATGCAGATGTTCGTATCCTTTGGCATGTCTTAATCAAGGAACTAGATCAAAACTCAACCCTATTTCCATCCAGCTCTGATATGGTTTTCTCCCTTAGTAATCTCATTGTTAGACATACTTTTTTCCCATTATGAAGCCAAGATGGCAAGTAAGAGATCTAAGTTTAAGTTTTCACTACTTCAAGCTTAGCAATAAAGACATGTCTTTCTAACGTCCCACAGTTGCTTTTGGTACGTTCTAAATGGAATTTTTCTCCGTATCTGGGGTAAACACAGACTAGGGGATGTGATGTTATAAACGGCCAGTCTGGAATCACATCTCCACAATAGGGAAGCCCTGAGTCTGAACATGATACTGGCTGAAATGAAAATCAGTTCTGTATAGGGAACTCTTTATTACTAGGAAATTAATAAACAAAAAAAAACAAACAAAAAAGGAGGAGGGTGGATAGAAAAGCAAAAATATTCACTACTAGTATTAAATTTTATAAAGCCTTGAATGTCAAGACAAGAAGTTATGATTTTATCTGACATTTAACAGTAATCACAGAGATGAGCGCCATAATGAAAGATAAACTAAGAAATCATACCAAGGAGCAACTGAACTACTAAATCACAGTAGAAATAACTATATATTTTCTCTAGCATTTCTTTGTTGGACCACACAGAAAAAAAAAAAAATGAGATGAGAAATAATGGGAAATAAACACCGCATGAAAGAATAGCATTGACATATCACTCCTGACTAGACTAAGCAAAGGTTATGGAGATAAGTAAGTCTGGCATAAAATATTATTAAACCAGTTTTTCTTATTTGGTTCTGATTTAAAGGTACATTAGGAAAAATGATTTATCGTCTGTCCAAAAGTAATAAATCAAATAAATTTTAATAGGAAAAAAAGAGGGATAAAAGAAAAAAAAAGACAGACTCAGAGGATGGAAGAGTTATTTGTCAAAACTTAAGCAATAATTCTGTAAATTTTCTTTCCCAGTTGGCTGCTTTCATTACATACTGTCTGGCTGAAAAACAAAGCAATACAACAAAGCAAATTTGAAAATTATGATAACAGAAATTAATGGGGAGATACAATAATTGTAGCAAGTAGAAAGGAGACCTAGCTGTACATTCACACAAATTCTTAACCGGAAAGGCTTAGAGGGAAATGTAAAAGAACTTCTGCCAACTTTATGTCTAGCAGAGATTGACTATCTTTCTTTGAGGCTCTTAACATGTAAGGAGCTCAGAAATACTTTCAATGCATGAGTTAATAAAAGAGGATGAGAAGCCACCCTAAAGGGAAAATAGGTAGAATAATACTGCTGACTGTTAAATTCAAGCATACTGACTAAAGAACTTTAAGAATTTCTGCTTAACCATTACTTTGCTTATATTTTGAAGCTATAAAGCATGTTTTTGTGTATTGCATGTGCTTTGAACAATTCTTCCATTATAGCACAGGGTTTATGGATACTATCTGAAAGCTAAAACAGAAATTTTTAATCATCTATCTTAACTGATTACTGAATACAAAATGCTTTTTATTCAATTGTCTGCTATATGGGGGTGATAAACCATTGACTCAGAACACTCATGTTAATCTTTGAGGGGCCTATTGGGTTCTTTTCTGCTGTGCATTTGCTTAACTGTAAGGTGACTAAAAACATAATAATGATAATAACTGTTGAACCCAAAGGAGCAACAGCTAAAATGATAGAAGGAAAACCAAGAACTTCAAAAAGTATCTTTGAAATAATTGGAAGAGAATGGAATAAAGAGGGAAACAGCCAAACATGTTGAGTATCACTGCAAGAAACAACAACAACAACAACAACAACAACAAAATAGAGAGACATTTGTAACTGATAACATTAAGGTCGCTGGGTTTGGACAAAAACACTTTCAATGGGATATAGGGCAAAAGCCAGACTTTAATAAGATTAAAAAATGAACAGAAATGAATAATTGGAGACATTTTTATAAAGAAAACTATTTTTTGAAGATGAGATTTAAATGAAGTCTCAGAAGTAGGGCAGATACAGAAGAGCAATGTCAAAGAATATGTATATATATTTTTCACTGATCTTTCACCTTTTATTATTATCTTTCTTAGAAATGGGGGCAGGGGTGTGAAGGACCACCTTGTATCATGATGGAAATAATCCAGTAAAGAGAGGGAAGATTCAGAAGAGAGAATGGATGCCCAGAGTAGTAAAATGTTTAAGGTGGTTGTAACTGAGTGAAAAGGAAGGAAGGAAGGAGGGAAGCAGGTAGAAAAAAAGAAAGAAAGAAAGAAAGAAAGAAAGAAAGAAAGAAAGAAAGAAAGAAAGAAAGAAAGAAAGAAAGAAAGAAAGAAAGAAAGAAAACCACCATAAATAAAAAATAGGGGCCCAGGACAGATTCTTGAAGAGAAGATAGTCACCTACCTTTGGTTCACTTACTTGACAGCACCAAGGTAACATTCAGTTAGAGCCAGCCACCAAGTTCTTAGAAATTAAACACAACACCAGAAGGCAATCTTCAGATCCGAAAACCCAAATTTGGGACAATTCAGGCAAAGGTATAGCTGAAACCATAGCAATAAACGATACAGAGAGAGAAATCCGAAGGAAAGTACAGGAAAAGATGAGCAAGACTAAAGCTTTGGAAAATATCTACACTGAGCAAACATGAACAAGTTGAACACTAGAGCCTAGAAAACTAAGAGTACTAGAATAGTTACGAGGACACATGAGCCATACAGTGAAGCCCAAATTCTAAAGAGATGTAGAAGAAAAGCCAACCGAGGAAAGCCCATTGGATTTAGCAGGGGGAGGTTCATTGTGAGAGTCTTCTTAGTGGACTGATAAGGGTAAGGTGCCCAGACTCCATAGAGTGAGCAGTAAATGGAAGGAGGTGGAAGGAAGTAGAAGGAAATAATGGTTTTTGAAAGCCAGGCATGGTGGTGCATGCCTGTAATCCTAGCACTCTGGGAGGCTGAGGAAGGATGATCCCCAGTTGGAGCACATCGTGGGCAACTCAGTGACTTAGTAAGATCTTGACTCAAAATTTAATTTTTTTAAAAGGTTGGGAGTGTAGATTAGTGTGAAGACCCTGCTCAATCCCCAGTAACACACACACACACACACACACACGACTTACTTTGAAAACGATAACCTTGAATACTTTCTTGTTTATTATCTGTAAGCTAGGCAGAGGCATTGGATGAGAGAGGGGCCTGTTCCACTCAGCAATGCAA
Source organism: Hystrix cristata (assembly GCA_004026905.1). Lineage (NCBI taxonomy): Eukaryota > Metazoa > Chordata > Mammalia > Rodentia > Hystricidae > Hystrix > Hystrix cristata. The sequence goes on from PVJO010009771.1 coordinate 9,131, forward strand.
ACTTCCTTCTTGGTATTCTAATAAGCAATAAATCAGTATTTGTAGAAAAAGTAAAGACAGATAAATGAGACTTAGACAAAGGAAGAGTTCCCTTTAGAAATAAAGAACAGCGTGCTGTAAGTGTGAAGTGGTTCATAGTTACAAGAATTAAAAAATTTGTAATTGAGTGGAATGATTTTGAAGTAACTCAGTCTAGCAATGTAGAAGATGAAATTGCCTGCTAAAATAATACCTCTAATACCACTACTGTACCAACATACAGGAAACACTTATAATTTAGCAGAAACTTGATTCAGTACTTAGAGCAATATCACTCCTAATCTTCATGGCAGTTCTAGGGCATCGGTCATTGTTAACTATGTATTACAGGTCAGGCAACTAAAACCCAAAGCTGCGACAAAGATGTGGCTTTACAGCCACACAATGTGAAACAGACAGTCTGAAATCTAGGCTTGCTGTAAATCCCTCACTCTTATCCTTGTTGATTTATTGCCAGGGTTGAGGAGAACCAAGCTGGATTTCAAAATGTTAGACAGCAGAAAAGCTTTGGTGTAGCTACAGAGGTGTGTGTGGAGATAAGTGGAGGGATTTGGAGTACCACTGATGGTTTAATACTGTCAAATTAGTAAACTGGGTTATGTTCCCCAGATTTCCATTGTGTGCATAATTCTAGCCACTAACAGACAATCTGCATGAGATGTGGAAAACAGGAGAAAAGCATCAGCTATATTCCTTGTACTCTGAAAGTCCTAGCACCACAGCCCAGAGAGGTCAGAGCATCGCAGCCCACTGCAGCCCCAGGAAGTAGCCTCTGGTCTGCGGCTCCCACAGCTGGCCTGGGGTGGCAGCTAACCTCTCACCCCCTGCAACGAGCTAGAGCTTGTCCTTTAAGGTCTCCAAATCCTGAGCTACTGAGCACAGCCCTCAGGGCATCGGCCCAGCCTGCAGTTACTCCAGCCAGCATCTCTAACTCCCAGGCCCCTGCACGTTTAGCTCCATGGCACAGAATAGCAGCGTCTTTTGCAGATCACCTGTAGCGTCATATATGGAGACTTGATACTAATTCGAGGTAAATAGATTCCAGCCCTTCTAACTGCTGGGTGCAGTTTGACCTTGTGCGTGCCAACTCTTCTTGTACTATCCCCTCCTGACCAGCTGCCCTCCTGACTCCAAGCCCAGCAGGAACACAAAACCACACCTGTGCTCATCAGCCAGTCCCACCACACACATCAAAGTCCCATTAGCAGTCCCTTACTTTATATCACTTGCTGGTTTTATTTCTCAATCTGAACAGTGAGGGCAAAAGTGGCCTGGTTCGTGTAATACAGTATGGCTATGGAATGCAATCAAATACTTCTTATGCTGCTATTCAATACCTAAAATAAAACACAAATAATATGCAAGTACTTAGAGAAGCCTTGAGGACAGGATGAGAAACACAACCATAGATGAAGCACCCATGAGTTCAAGACCTCCGTGCATGTGGGTGAGCACCCTTGATCATAGGCTACCTCCTCTTAGGAGTACCCTGGCTTTCCAGGCTGACTCAGATGTTTCTGCTGCATGCCACATGGTCACCTTGTGCTCATATCTACTAAGATTCTTACACGCTAAGCTCCGATTGCATATTTATTTGTCTGCCCTGGCATTCTGCACAACATTCTTTCACCACCTAGTCCAGTATTTCTAAAGAGAGGAAGAAAGAAACATGTGTTTTGTTAATTTTATGGTCCTTCCATATCACGTTGCCAAAGAATATGGACCGAGTAGTTACTCAACAGTCTTGTAATAAATGAGATATAGTCAGAAAGTAAAATAACAACTGAGGTTTTAAAAATCTATTTTAGAGCTATTTTTTTATTTATATGTTATGACTTCCATGTGATAATTTGCTCACCTTTTTAAAAAGTACTTTGTAATTTTACAATCTTTCTTCTTGCTTCCTAATTCACAGGGAATATCAAAATCAATTATGTGTAATTCATTTAATTAAACTGGCAATGAAAATGAAGTGAATAAACAATCATCGGAAAAAAGAAATGTGCTATAGAATGAATCAAGTTTATATTTTGTACAAAGCAAATGTGATAAGCATTGTACAGATAACATGTAATGTATACCAAGCAAGATTTCTGCAAATTTCACTAGTGCTTAAGTAAAATTAGGAAATCATTATAGCAAACTGTTTTACACACACACACACACACACACACACACACACACACACACACATAGTGACATATAATCACAAAGTCTAATGTGTGAAAGTAGTGTAATTCTAGTTTAATTTTGTGAACTCACAATCGTATGTTATTTTTAGTAGAGTTAAGCGTAAATACTCTGGGTGAGATTTCAGTTTTATTTATTTATCTTCCTATATAACTATATTATATATATATATATATATCATCATGAATTTCACTATTTACTGTTAAATATGTTTTATTTAAAAGCCACACTTGAAAATGCATAGTATATTCTTTTCCTCAGTTTAAACCTAGATAGTATCCCTGACAGCCATACAGAAGACCATATACCTGAAAGATAATTTACCAGATGAAGCTCCAATAAGCATCCAAATAGCATCTATGATCAGGGGCTGATGAAAGCTTCTCAGGCTAGTTCCCTGGAGAAGCACCCACGGGCCGTCCTGCACCTTGCGTTATGTAATCGCGAAGACGGTTCTTCTCTCTGCCTTCAGAATTTGTTCCTAGTCGTTGAGCTAAACGCAGTGCTTGCCAAGGAGATATATTTACATCTGGGAAGGATCCACTTTTTGAGTAAAAGAGACTCAAATAAGAAATAAAGGGAGCTTTAACAAGGAGTAAAATATTCAGGCATTTCACTCACCCAGAAAAGACTTCTTACTTAGGAAAGTACAAGAGTTCTGAACAGATTTTCCTGTTTGTGATGAAATTTTTGTAAAGGGAATCTTGGCAACGGCTTAGACTTCTCCTTACAGAGAAGGTAGCTATTCTGCCCAGTACAGTGATCTTTTATATAAATAAACACACAAAGCAAACTTCTAGCTCCCCACAGAAAACAGCATAAATGACAAGCCAAAAACTATTAAATATTTGAAGCATGAAATTGAAAGACAGTGATGAATACAAAAGACAAGTTGTATAACAGGGAACAGGTTCAATGCAAGGAACAAACAGTAACTTAAAACTCTATAGTATCTTTAGTAAATATCATGTGAGCTACATAAAAAAGCAAATTATCAGGAAATTAAAGAATTCACAGAAATAGAGTTTTTGAAAATTAAAAATATATTTATAGGCTATTTCTACTTTCAGTTATGACACTTGGACTTACATCATTCTGTAGCCTGGGTGCCCTCCCAATGAAAACTAGCAGGAAAGTGGTATAACATACAGAAATGAATCTTTCAGAAAGTATAGAAGGGTCACTAAAGCAGCTATGCTATTAGGGACCAAATCTAGACAGAAAGGAATCTCACTGAGTTGAGATTGCTACACACTCAGTTTTCCTTAGAACATTGACCTATTTTAGGTGCGTGTCTGAGAAACACAACAAAACATAAGTTATAAGAGGCAAGACACCATTGAAAACATTGTCAAAAATTATGAGGCAAGTGGACTCACAAGGGAATTCAGAGATAAGAGAATGTAAGAGATTTAAAATACACGGCCGATATACTTAACACATATACAATTAGCAGCTCAGAAAAAGCAGAAGAAAAAGTAATGCTCAAGATAATGATTGCTATGAATTTCCACAATTCATCAAAGACATCCACCTGCAGATTCAACCAACATTGAACCATCCAACAATCAGACAAAAGGGTATGTTATACTAATATTTTAAGATAAAAGGCATTCTTTAATAGAGACAAAGAAAAATAACTACTTCTTTTTAAGAAGCAATGTTAAGACTGAGCTCTAACTTCTCAATATAAAAACTGGAACCCGGAAGACAATGTAATGATACCTTTAATTAAAAGAAAACTCTTGTCAACTCAAAAAGCTTCACACAGTGAAATGGCATTTCCAGGCATACAAAAACTAAGATGATTTCTTTTCATCAAAAAAAAAAAAAATTTCAAGCAAAAGAAAACTGTTCAATACAGAAAACCAGAAATGGAGAGAGAAGGAATAAATAGTGATTCGAAGGTAATTAAGTAGGTAAATCTAAGTGCAGATTAATTGTACAAATGCTAATAGTGTGGAGTGAGTTTAAAACATATGTAGAATTTAAAACAGTAGAAGTAAGATAATTAGTATTGTTTTGGAATAAGTACTAGTTCATATTAGAAAACATTAATTTAAGAATGAATGTTTTAATATATAGAAAACAAATAAAAAAAGAGTAAACAAATATCATGAGAAAATAGAAGAAAAATTAAAAAATAAAAATATACAAAATAAGGCAAGAAAAAAGGTTGGAAAGATTCTAATCAAACAAGTGTGCATAATGGACTAAATACTCCTAATAAGTGGCAATATTATTTTACTGGATAAAATTTTGACAACAAAACAATCACAGAAATGACGTGTTTCTTGGAGAAAGTACACTTAAATGTGAGGATATAGGAAGATCAAAATAAAAGAATGTAAGATGATATATACCATGCATATAAATACTAAGAACCACAGTGGAAGCTGATTTAGCTGCATTAACATAAATCCATTTGATATTAAGTTCAGATCCATTTCTAGAGATAAAATAGCACATTTTATGCATTGCGTGTTAGAGTGTGAATTAGCTTACTGTTACTGTATAACAAATTACCACAAGTACAGCAGCTTAAAAGCATACACATCTCTCTCAGTTTCCGTGGAGCAGGAGTCTAGGAATAGCTAAGCTGAGTTTTCTGCTCTATCAAACTCTTAGGTGGACTTGTACTGTCATTACATCTGAGACATTTATGAGGAAAAGCTGTGATAGCTTTTGTTTGTCTGGAAATGTTACTTCACTGAATGTGGGTTGAGAGGTATTTTATTTTATTTAATGGTACCATTTCCCTATCTTCTGGCTAGAAAAGCATCTACTTAAGCTGTTTGTTGACAGACTCCATTTCCTATGGCTGTGAGACCAAGGGATCTGGCTTCTCACTGGCTGCTGGCTGCACACTCCACTCAGGTATTTACAGCTGCCCAGAACTCATCAAGCACCGCTGACTATGGGGAGTCCACATCATGACGATTGGCAGCTTTCAGGCCAATGAGAAAATCTTGCTCTACTCTGCTGAAACAGGATCTCGGATAACAAAACGTAATCATGGGAGTAACATGTCATTGCTTTTACTGTATTCTACGAGCTATGGGTCCTGCCTCAAAGAGAGGACTATATGGAACATATACTTGGGGATGGAGGTCATAGGAGCCATCTGAGAGAATTCTGCCTATCATAGGAGCATTAAAATAAATTATGTACCTACCAAGATATCTTCACATTTAAAAATAAAAGAACTAAAAGAGAAAGCAGATAAATCCATAACCACATAAGAAGGTTTTAATCCACATCCTTTCAGAATCAGACACCAAAACCAGAGGGAAGGAAAATCTGTAAAATAGACACTATAAAGAATAAAATTAATAAACACACTTTTAGAGACTATGTAGTGTTCAATAGTAACAGATCGACTTTTTTCAAATGGATATGTCTTTTAAAAATTACTCAGCAGGCAGAAGGCAGTGAGCAGTGATCCCTCCTTTCCCTTTGACTCTATTCAGGCTACAAACCTACTAGTTGTGCCACTCATACTCAGGGTTGGTATTTTATTTTGTGGGGGGTGCTGGGAATCGAACTGTGAGCCTTGTGCTTGCTAGGTAAGCACTCTACCACTGAGCTAAATCCCCAGCCCCAAGGGTCGATCTTCTGGTTTAAGTAAATTCATTCAGCCACACTGATTCAGTCAGTGGACTAATCCAGTCATCGTGTCCATGATCCAGTCATTCTCAAAAGCCCACCTGGGAGTGTATGAGATTTGGGGAGATATTTTAGATACAAAGTAAATCCTCAACTTATGTAGGTGGTCTGTATAAGACTCTCTTTGTCAGATTACAAACGAATCTGACATATGAATGTTTTCCCAGAGGGAGCTTGTTTGTAGGTCAGGGACTTATTGTAAACCATTAACAGATGTAAACATACAATTCAAGGCCAGCCTGAACTACATAGTGAGAGACTTTTGCTGGATCATAAAATAATTCCCAATGACTATGAAAGCATTTAAAATACAAGTTATTTATTTCACTTAAAAGTTCGTTCTCAAGGAACATCCATTTACATACGAATGACTCCAATTTATCCTTTTTTATGGCAGTGTAGTACTCTATTGTGTAGAAAGACCACATTTTCTTTAGCCATTCATTGGTTGTTGGGCATTTAGGTTGTTTCCAAGACTTAGCTATTACAAATTGTGTTGCTATGAACATGGTTGTGCATACAAGACACTCGTGAGTACATATCAAATTGTTTCTCTGATATGAGAAACCATAACTGTAAATAAGGACAAAGAGGTGTAATAAATATTATATAAAAAGAAGATAATACACAAAGGAGAGGAGTACTAGAAAGAAAGAAGGGGGAAAGGCAGAAAGGCAACAAAGCAAAGAAAAGGAAAAGGGAAAATATGGAAAATTAAGAATAAACCTGCTGTAAATAGGGAGGGAGGGAACAGAGGGGAGGAGTTGGGAAGAGGAGGGAGAACCAAGATGCATCATGTACAAAATAAATGTGATGAATGTGGCCAATGTATGTAACATGTACCAATACATGTTCTTGGTTTAAAATAAAAAAAACAAGTAATTTTTTTTATAGTTAAATTAAATTATATAATAATTTATATGACACAATATACATAAAACTGTTATAACATGTAGGAGGGAAGGAGTATTGAGTCATTGTAACAAAGAGGTAGAGAGGAGGTCTCCAAATGTGTAGAAAAAACACACTGCTAATAACAATAGGATTACAGAAAAAAATAAAGTACAGAAGTTAAAGAACATTTTTATGTTGAATTATATTGAAAAACAACATATGAAAGTTTGTAAGATAGAGATTATCCCCCTTGAAGGGACTGTTTACCATCCTAAATGTATATAACTGTAAAGTCTGGTTATAAAGAAGAGGCTGAAAATAAAACCTGTTAATTTCTACCTCAAGAAATTATTTAAAAAGTCAACAAACCCATACAAATTATAAGGAGGGAAATAAGAACAGTAAGAGTGGAAATTAATGTAATAGAAGGTAATAATACAATAAAGAAAATGATAAAATTCATAATCTATGATAAAGAAACGAGAGAGAGAAAAAGAAATGATAAAGAAAAAGAAAAAACACATGCACAGAAATGATAATGAAAAAGAAAAATGATATGATAAAGGAAAAAACACATGCACAAAATAGAAACAATAAGGAAAAAGAAAAAAAAATACATTCACAAAACTAGAAAACTGTCATGCTGACCCAAACTACAGTGTGGAATCTTACGAGTGAAATGATTGTGTAGCAATTAGAAGATGCCAGAAGGATGACTTGCAGGTTTTAATTATATTCCCTTTATTGATCTGGTTGGTGATTGCACAAGTTTACATTACTGTTTTACAAAAATCACTGAGTTGGACACTATTTTTCTACTTTTTTGGTATATATACATACATATATAAACATTTATATATACATATATAAAATGCTTTAATTATTACTTAAAACTATAATAAAATGATGAAAATAACTAAAATGAATAAAAATAACGACAATTGAAAGATAATACATGCATAGTTATCATTTTCAAATGTCTCTTTTGATTATTGTAAATTAACATCTACCTTTACAATTGAAAAGTTAAATGAAATAGAAATGCCCGGAAAAAATACCAAACTGCTCTCTGCTATAGCTACGATCTTGAATGATTCCAAAGGTCCAGACTGTAGAGTCTTGGTCACCAGGTGACATTACTGGGAGGTGGGGGAACTTTTGGGAGGTGGGGCGTGCTGCGAGGTGTTTAAGTGACTAAGGATGTGCCCTGGGATGGGGTTACGGGAGCCCAGCTGGGCCCTTTCTCATTCTCTACTTGCTTCTTGGCCATGAAGCCAGCAGTTTGTTCCAAACCCTGCTCTCCACTATCACCACCCACTGTGTTCACAAGAGGCCTAGAGAAATATATCGGCCCTCTCATGGCCTGGAACTTTCAAATCTGTGAGTTGAAATAAACCTTCTGTATTGATAAATTAATTATTTCATGTATTTTGTTGGAGTAATGAGACACTAACACATCCTCTAATAAGAAATAAAAATCTTTCCAAAAATTGAAAGGGCAATTAAAATCTCTTTCCTGCATGACCCCTCTTGGTCACACAGACAGAAAACTTATCAGCCCAGTTTTTCAGCCAGGTTTTTACCAAATCCTCCCAAACGTTGTAACTTTTTCAAAGAGTAAGAAAGAAGGACAAATCAACCTTTCTCTAATTTGTTTTGTTAGTCTAATAAATATTTTAAAAGCAAAATTGGACAAAGAAAGTTAAAGACTAAACTATTTGGAAATGTTCATGTAAATTTTTCAAATTCATCTATAGTGAAAGAAGTTGAAAACCTTCAAAATAAAAATGGCCAAGTGAATGTAAGGCAAGATGAATAAATAAGAATGTCCACACTAAAAATTTCTAATACATTTAAAATTTTAGGAATATTGTGGAAATTCTAGGAATGCTAAAGAATAAAATTCAAGTTGTCTGCAAAAGAAAAAATATACCTTCAAGATTATATGCTTACAGGGACATTAAGTAATATTATTATTAATCTGAAATTCAATGCTTAGGCAACTAGCAACCAACTGTGAGAATGAAATAAATATATTTTCATAAATTTAGTAATTCAGAAGGTTTAACTTTTTAAAATATAATATTTGCGCTTCCAAAGCAATGAATCCTAGAAAAAAGAAATAAAAAATGCATGCAATATAAAAGATGTATTTATGTATTCTAGGTTTTCAACTTTACAACTGACCCAGGAAACCAATAGTCCAAATTAAAACAGTCAGGAAGGGAGATTTATCAGACAAATGAAAAATTAAATTTTCTAGTAGATTATATTATAATTAGCTGTAGTATATGACATTAAAATAAAAGAGTGGGCTAGGGATGCGAAGTGCTTGCTTAGCTTGCCTGTGGTTGTGGGTTCAATCCCCATTACCGGGGAAAAAAGATAAAATAGAGTGAATTCGAATAACTGGAAACCACTATTAAACGTGAAACACACACACACACACACACACACACACACACAAAATCAGGAAATTCCAGGAATGTCATGGTCTTAAAATGAAACATACCAAATAATAGCCTGAGCCAGCATGATGAAACAAATATTTCAAACCTTTTTCACATTTTAAGAATGCTTTTCAGTTTTTGCAGGTACTAGAATACTTCCTGTTGTGAGTAATAAGCATAAAATAATACTACTGTTTATCACTACTAATTTACCTCAACTTTTAGAATCACCTTACAGCAAAGGCTCAAAGTCTTTATAGTTACAGAAGAGAAAAAAGAAAAACATTTCTTATTTCCTTGTTTCCCATGTTGGAAAGTTGACAGAACTGTTTAAATTTGAATCTTTAAGAAATAACAGCACTTAAAGTTAAAAATAGAAATAATCCCTGGCACCACACACACAAAAAAAAAAATAGAAATAAACTACAACCACTGCAGGCAATAATGACAAAACTAAAAATAACAAAGATATGGTAAGAGAAATTAGGTTGGAAATAAGCTAAGTTTATTATTATACATCTTATCTTCTCCAGTGGAGAAATGGAATACATTGAAATCTATGAATTAAGCAGGTGTGGCAGCGCATGCCCTTAATACCAACTATTCACTAGGCTGAATTGAAGCAAGAGGATTGCAAGTCCTAGGCCAACCTGGACAATTTAATAAGACCCTGTCCCAAAATAAAAAATAAAATGAGACTTTAAATGTATCTTAGTATTAGAACAATTGCCTGCCCAGCACAAGATCCTGTGTTCAACCCCATACTTAAAAAAAAAAAAAAATCAAATGACTAGATAGTAGTACTACGTATTTCTTACGGTCATGGTGACCACCAGTGGGAATAAAACAGATTCTTTCTGAGGAATAGAAATGGAATGGACGTGAAAGGAATATATTACTTTAGTTTTGTAACTTTTGGTATTGCTTACATCTCTTAATTATATGATGGCTAAAATTAATAGAAACAAAATAATTATAATCTACATTTATCTATTTAGTATTTCTCACTTGATGCTTAAATGCTCTCTGAGATATGCTAAGTGCCTGAGTACCTCTATCTGAGTGATAGGCTACTAAAATCCTCTTGAAATAGCAACTAAGTTATGTTTTTCCTTTCTACCTTTCTCCGAGTAACTACATTAATAATACTTTTAACTACTAACTGTCTAGCGGTAACTTTCAAATGTTTATTCTTTATGCCAAATGTTCTCTTCACCCTCTATCTTTTGTATTAAATTATATTTACAGTGTTTAAACTTGGACTCTATCATGCCCATTTTATTCTGAGAAAGTGATGCACAGAAATTTTGAATAATTTATTCAATTGAAAAGTGGAAAAGCCAGGATTGGAAACAGTACTGCCTGACTCCAGAAGCCAACATCTTAAGTCCTATTACATTTTTATTACTGAAAAATATCTAAATGTTACTCGTTGTCAAGGTATCATTCGAACTTTTACCAGCTTTCCAGGGTTATCAAAAATGAAGACCCAAACTTAAGGGATGCTATTCAGGAAGGTCATTTTCAGAAAGATGGAAATGTAAGCATGCTCCTCCTCATTTTATATACCTGTTGCTTCTAATGAATGCTTTTCTTCTTCTTTATTCCCCCACAAATGCATTGTATTTTTTATAATTTCCACTTAAAGTTCACGTTATTTATATCTTTCAATTTTTCTATTTATCCCAGCTCCCCAATTCTGTCCTTGTGCAAATGTCACATATTATATCTAACTGTAATCATCTCTCCTTATATTTTTATGTTTTCAGCTGAGAAAATTAAAAATGTTTAAGTGATACACCAAAGCTTCATTCAGCTTATTCATTAAGATTCCTGACTTTCAAATTTGGCTGATTTACTCAAATGCCAGCTCTGTTGATCTTGCCTAGAGCCAGTTTCTCTATCAGCCAATCATTGGTCCTAATGTTGCATAAAACCTACTGGGTGAAATTGTAAGATAAACCGTTAACATATAAGATATGTGTTCAAAATTACACACCTAACTAATCACTACTTTTCTTTCCCTTTGTGCCTTGCTCCCAACATTTGACGTTCTAAGTAATAATATGTCCAGTGGGTATCTTTCATTATTGTTTCTAAATTAGAAGATGTTGCTTTAGCATCTGAGAACAAACACCACAGGACACTGATGAGCCATGTAATATGCACAGTGAGTATGTCCCAAATGAATAAAATTAAATATTTTTCCTCTACTTTTCTCTATCTCTTCCTATATCCCTTTCCATCCCTAGACTGAGTGAAAAAAGGAAGGAATTGCTCTGTTCCTAAACTGGCTTTGGCTTTCTTTTAAACAGATTCAGTGGATCTATGAAACCCCCTTCCCTAAAGAACCAAAGGATATCAAAGGATTTTCTAGTCAACTTTTCAGTCAGTGGACAAGAAAGCTTCATCAGCACGTGCCACTCCCATGACATCACTCAAAGACGGTAACCGTGTTTCCCATTTTTTCTAACTTACTTCAGTCTCTAATAGAGCCACTACATGGAATACAGTCAGAATTTCTTTAAAAAGGAGACAAAATGGGAATTTGTTTGCTTTGCATGAAAGAAGATTGGGGAAGTACAATTTTACCATGTGAATATAAATTTGTGTTTTGTTTTGGGATTCAACCCTGAAAGAAAATGATGAAAGATCTCTAGACTCTCTTCACAGAGAAAACTTAGACATATGTGTATACAATTTTGCTTATAATTTCAGGGTTTATAGAATCTCTTTGGTCTACTTGTGAACCTCAGATTTAAAACCCATGACCTGCAACTGCTTGAAATCAAATGTTTGTCTTCTGTATACCCCTCTAGCTACTTTCAGATAAAAACACGTAGTGCAGGTTATTACTTTGTATTACAATACTCCATTTCTCTGGAAGTGCACAAAGGGCATTTTAATATCTGGTTAATGGACAGAAACCTCCAGCAGACTTGATCTAAGGGAGAAGATGTTAGTCATACATTGCTTATTACGAAAGCCTGGCAGATCCCAATAACAGAAAGAGTGTAGTGGGTCTGCAGCGTTTGTGTTATTATGCCATCATGCACTTCCGATTCTCATTTTGGCCTTCCTGCCTCATGTATCTCAGTAGATTTAAAATAGCCTTATGATCTCACATTATAGTTTAAAAATAGCCATCAAATAATTTACAGACAATGCTAGAGAAATGCCAGTGAGATTCAGAAGAGACACTGAACTTCATTCCCTACCTTAGAAATCATGGAAAATTAAAACTACTCGGCTTGTGTTTTCATTGTTGTATTAATTTTAGTTTGTTTGGTTTCAGAAGAGTAGGGAAAACATAAATGTGTTCCTAACATTTAGATAAAGTGTCACTATAGACAGATTGCTAGAATTTTTTATTTGGAATGATGTAAGCCTGACTCACGTTGAGAAGATGAGATGAAAATTCCTACATGGATGGCAACCAGATAATCACCTTCCTCTGTGTGTTTGGAGTATGTCAAGAGATCCTTTGAACCTTCCTTATCAAAACAGTCCTATCCCATTTATCATAGAGACAGGTTAATAGAAATTTATATAAACACTGATCTTATTATTATAGGCAGCGAAGTAAGGTAGAAATATTATAGGCAGTCAGACTGTGCTGGGCCCTAAGTGGAGTCAAAACACAGGACAACTATGGTCGGAGGCGCATCCATTGAAAGTCAGGTCTCAAGATAAGTATGGAAAGACCAGAGCCACACCCCTGGCTGAGGGATAAACAATGAACTGAAGATTACATCTGTTAAAGTCTAGGTCACCCAGGTGGGCGACCAAGATCTCCAGATCCAACCCACCCTGGAATGTTTTTGTTCTCTCCTTGATGATTTACTACGTGACTTTCTTCCCCATTGGACCACTATTACCTAAATGACTACATTTGTAATATTATTGGTTAATCATCATTTTGACACACATTGTCCCCGCCTCACAATTTTGCTCTATAAAACTTCCCCTGAAGGGTGGGCTCATTGGCAACCCACTCAGGTCCCCTCCTGTCTCTCAGGAGCTCTCTTTCTCTCTCCCAATAAAATTCCTACTCTTAACCTCCTTTGTTCCTTATAATTCATTCTTCGACTTCGGGGAACACAAACTCAGCGTAACTGACATCTAGCAGGTTGGGAGTTATATTTTTTCCCCTATATCATTATCTTATTGCATCATGTAAAATTACATGAAAATCAGAGTTTACACCTCAAATTAAAAAGTAGCCCAGTGGGCTGGAGGTGTAGCTCAGTGGTAGAGTACTTGCCTCATATACGCAAGGCCCTAGGTTTGGTTGCCAGCAACACAAGGAAAACAAAGAACAAAATAACAAGAGCAAAAACTAGCGAAGTGAGTCTGACTTCTATTGGTTTACCACCCATACAAACAATGATAGCACTTTTACAAACTGTTCTTTACCCATGTTCATGAAGATAAAAATACTCTTCATGGATTTATTTTAGAAAGTGCTCTCATTTCCATGATCCCATTTCATCTTCAACCAATTCTGCAGTTAGCTGTTAGACTACAGATTTTTTAGAAATAGACCCAGAACTACTACTTTACTTTTTGCCGAAATGCTGTAAAGATTCACTTCCTTGTGACTTTAAATTATGTTAAATAAAAGTATCATGAAGTTATTTTATAAACCTATTGTGTCTTTTTAGAGACATCAGATGATTTAAAATATTAAGTGGTACAAAACATGTTAGCATAGCAAATATGTATCTCAGGGAGGATGAGAATAATCCGTGTTAGTCTTACCCCAGGGACGCAATTTCCTAAACTCTTTTGAGTAAATCGGCTGCTTTTCATAATGAAATAGTGCTAAGGAAATTCAAACAGGAATGCCAACCATCCAGCTCGCGTACTGATTCTGTCTTCCTCACTCCTGGCAAACATTGGTAATCAATGGCAGTGCTTCCTTCCCGAGTGCCTATGTAATGGCACGGGCCTTTGTAATGCATATTACCACCATTCATGGACAAAAGTTTTAAGTGAGATGAAACAAATTGGTCATTCCTTAAGTAAGTGAAAGTTTGCAAGTTTATATAGTCCCTATTTTGCATAAGCCAACTCCACTCTGGTGAAAAGAACAGTTTATCTTTTAAAAGTTGATATAAATAGGATTTTATTAATGCTGAATTATAATAGAGAACAAAATTGACTGAATAAAACACAAGGAACTACAGGGATTGTATTTGTCACTATGTATTTTTGCTACGGAGTGTCAAGGAACAATGAAGCATAAACAGGTGCAGAGAAGATACATTTATGTATGTGTCTAAGTATCTTGCACCTTGTTTGCATGTAACCCTGGCAATTATGAAATGGCTTCCATTACTCCCTGTTCATCTAAACTTGGCATAAAAATATCTTTTTAATAGATTAAATTGGAATTCTATCACAAATAGATATTATAAAATTATTCATTTTTGTCATAACAACAAAAAATACCTGAAAGTAGATAGATAAGCTAAATCACCCTCAAATTTTCTCATGTTAGGGGCCAAATCTCTCAACTGCCAATTGAAACATGACAATTATCACTCCAAAACAAAACCAGACAAGGAAATGAAAGGAACGAAGGAAGGAAGAACAAGCAGAAGCAGGTTCATTAGCACTGGCCCCATAGCATTGATGACAATAGTAAGGGTGAGCAAGGCAAAAGACTTTCTTATTGTATCTTTTTTTTTTTTTTAAGGTATCTTTAAGGGGGAAAAAAAAGTTCACTCAACACAAGTGTTTTTAAGTACTTATGCTGCATTGAATTATCATACTTTATCCATAAATTTATAAAATTAGAGTAATTGAGAAATTGATTTTAAAAAGACAATTATAGTATTAGCAGGTTGTTAAAATATATTCCTGTTGTCAATTTGATGAAGTTACAAATTACTCATAATTTGCTGAGAAGTCTCTTATTTTATTTTTACAGTGCTGGGGATGAAATCCAGGAAAATGTGCATACTAGGGAAATATACTAACATTGGGCTACACCCCCAGCCCTGAAGAGAATTATCTTTAATTCATGCTAATTTTTGTCAAAGTTTACTGTTCTACAGATGTTGAGGTGATCATAGGGATATGCTTTTTAGTACATCAGTAAATGTACTAATGTACTAATGAGTACATTATGTTATTGATTTGTAATGTTGAATCAGTTTTGCATTTGTAAGATGATATGCTAGTCATGAATTATCCTTTATTTTTCAAGATTCTGTTTTCCAAAATATAAGAATTAGTCCATTTAAGCAAATATGGAATGTTAGTTTGTAGTTTTCTTCAAATAGCTTGTCTGGTATTAGTTACAGAATAAAGGAGCCCTCATACAATAAAAAAAAAAAATTGAAAATAAGTAATTTTGAGAAAATTCCATAAATACAGATACACAGGTTTGCTTTATTTAAAGAATGCTTTACTGAGTTAAAGTTCCTTGGATGGAGTTATTTGTCGTGTCCTCTGTTCTCACCACATTTTAACCTTCATTCCTGAAAAGTATCTTGCTTCATGGATTTATATATGTTCCGTCCCAGACAATGAACCTCAGAAGGGAAAAGAAAACGTGATATTGGCTTTTGAAGTTCCAGCACTTTTAGGAGCTCTGACATACACTAAAAATACTTAAGGATGTTAATTACATAAAAATTAAACGAACCTTGAATGACAAGTTCCTAGGAGGTAGATACTTTTTTGTATTTGCTTTTTCCTCCAAAAGAAGAGAACTGTACATCATTCAACTAGAGTTCCTAACTCTGACAAAAAATCCTAGATATTTTTGATAAATTATTAGCATAACAGTCAAAAAATTAATTGTGAAATAATATGTTATTCATTGGAAGCAACATTGTACAATACAGATTAAAGTTCTACGTCAGTGGGGAACAATTTTACTCTTTCTCTTTCATTGAGCTTTAGAGCTGTATTTTCTTGGGATATTATTGAAATATAAGATGTTGCATCTCACTGTCACAGCAAGATGGATTATGGTAGGATTTACTTGTCGGGCTGTGAAATGACCTGCAGCATTGAGGCAGCACAAGTGCCGATTTTTGAAGCGGCCTCATTGCCTTCAATGTGGGTTGTGATGAATCGCTGCTGGATATGTCAGTGTTTTTTTTTTTTTCTCCTAAAATGCTATTCTAACTCTCAGAATGCTCAGAGATATACGCACATGCTCAGAAGGTTAATGTGCACAAAAAGATGTTTGATAAACAGAGAACAATTAAGAGAAAATGGAACGATTAGATGACCACAGAAAATTACAAGTGAAATGGAAGAACAATTAAAGCAAAATCAAACCAAATAAAAGTACAAGTGACCAGATGATCTACATTAAAAATTCAATACTCTCAATTATAATCCTACCTATATTTTCATATTGGCTTTTCTGAAGAGCACCCATTTGAAAGTTAATCATCAAACTTTCTCATTGTTTATCACAGAAATGGCTGGATTTGTGCAGCAACATAAGACATATTATCACCTTCATGTTTAATAGCAGCCTATAACAAAATCAAGAGATATCAGCTCAGTTTTTCTCTTTTTCATTTGAAATTTATGACACTGACTCTAAATGCATAAATTAGAGATGGGAATGTTAATGTGCATGTGTGTGACAGTGATATATTCATTTAGTATGGACAAATGTTAGCTTACAGGTGCAAGTTGTAAATGCAGACATTTATTAGAGCAAGTAAGTAATTCATCAGAATATTTATCATAATAGGCTTAACAAAGATATATTGGAATGGAACAAGCAATGTGAACCAGGACAGAAAAAAATGAGTAGAATGAGAAATGGTAAGAATATTGGCCCCCAGAATTAACGGTCTTTAGGAAAGAACTCAGAATACTCCTTCAATTGTGGACCAAGAAAGAAGCTTAAAAAAAGGAAGGAATGTTGTAACATAGTAGAAAAAGGAGTACGCCTAGGGTAAGCAGACCTGGGTTTGGCTAGTAAATACAGCACTTAAAAACTCTAAGGCCATTTCCAATTTGCTTCTCTTGTCAATTTAAAGGGATAGTTTTTTGTTTTTTGGTGTGTGTGTGTTTTTTTTTTTGGTGCTGGGAATCGAACTCAGGGTGTTGTGCTTACAAGGCAAGCACTCTAACCACTGAGCTAAATCCCCAGCCCCTAAAGGGATAGTTTAAGTAAAGTAATTTATAGGTAAGATGCTTATAAACCATAAGGTTTATGGCAAATGAAAGACATAGAAACATACTACAGAAGTTACGAGCAAGAATTCTAGGACCACTCTGTCTCATTAATCCATCCCTTGCTTACCACCATATAAAACTGATAAAACTAGTTATTAAATCACTCATTCTCCTAATTTTTTCTTCCATCATGTTTAGAGTGTAAGTAGCACAAATCATAATTAGATGAAATAAATGACGTGAAACACAGAGAATCACATCTGGTACAATAAGTACTCAATATCATTAGTCATTTTATTATAAACTGCTAATAAATAAGGTGGACATGATTACATTTTGTTTGTGTGTTTCTGTACAAATCCAATCTTCTCTGTGATAAACACTGAAGGAGTCTGACAGTCAACTTTCATATTGGCTGCTCTTTCAAAAAGCCAGTTTGGTAATATACCTAAGATTAGGACTGAGGACACACAGAAGAAGAGCACTGGGTTTTTACAGACTATCTGATTATTATTCTTTTTTAATGTGTCTTGATGATAATTGGTCACTTTCCAATTCATTTGTTATTTTGCTGTTTTGGCAGTAATTTCTGATTAAAAAAACACCATGAATGACCAGTGGTTAGCTCAAACATCAAAGAGTACAAACGTTATACTTGCATCCTGGTCCTGCGTCTGACTTTGGGAAGGAAACAGAAAAAGGAAGAGAGAAGAGTCATGAGCATGGTGGAAATCTTCAGGGGCAGATATGCGATTGTGCCATTTATCTATACTTTCCTGTTTTAAGCCTTTTTGTGCTACATTAATAAGATATTTGAGACAGAGTAATTTATAAAGAATAGCAATAAATTTCTCAGAGTTCTAGAGGTTGGGAAATCCAAGACTGAGGTGCTGGCATTTGGTGCATCTCAGATGGCAGAAGGCGGAAGTATAAAAGGGTGTGCCAGCGGAATGCTGCTCATAGCCTCATTTACGCGGCCCTGCCACCTCTCATGGCCCCACCTCTCAATAGTACAATAGTATCACTTTGAAAACTCCTAAAATCTGCAGGGGGCACATTCAAAGCCTAGTATTCCCCTACTCGGGCCATTGCTGGTTCCCTCGGATCTTCCTTCAGTGAAAATGGCCTTATGCTCCAAGTGTCTAGAGGATTGTAGGGAAAAATGTCAGGTTGATAGTTTGGGGTAATGAGAACCACATGCTGAGTGTGTATGTGACTTCAGGCTTCCACTCTGTGATCCATCGACCCTGGAGTCATGTATGTAGTATGCATGCTGTTTCCCTTGGCTATAGTCTCATACACAGCGCGCGCACACACACACACACACACACACACACACACATGCACACACACGCATGGATCTGTGCACCACCACCAGCACTCGTGCCCCCACATGCATAAACCTAAAGAGCTATATGGAAGCAAAGCTGTTTTGTAGGTAGCCCCTTTCTGCAAGATACCTCTTAATAGTATGAGACAAATCAGTTAATTTTGTTCTGTTCTGACAATTTGACACATAATATGCAGCAAAGCAGATGGATCTTTTTATTCCAATGAGCCACTAGTATGTTCCCTCTTCTTATAAATGATAATTATCATTGCATTTAAGATTGATATCTTTCAATTTTCATTTCCAACTCAGTCTTACTCTTTGGATCCACACAGCAGAGTTGTTAAATACCAAAGGAAAGGATTTATAATAAGGAACCTCAATGAAACCATTGTGGTTTAGAAAAATATGTATTCAATGCATTTTTAAATTATCAAAGTGCCAAATCATTTTCTTTAGTTCTTCGTATTGTCACGCAGTATAATCAGCGAGCGTTGAATGACTGACTGAGCAGTCGGTTAGCAAGCGTCAGTTGGGTTGCAAGTAGTTATGTCCCTCGAGTAGGGACAGAGCTTTCATACACAAGTGTTCTAGCCCATAGATTGAAAAGGAAGAAATTTTTTAAAGTATTTTATAGTTAAGTATTTTAAATAGAGTTAAAATAAAACATTTTTACAATATTAGACCAACCTAGAGCTATGCTAGTTCAGTGCTAAAAGTTTTCTATTAGCCATGAAGAGAACCAGATAAAATCAGGATAATTGTTGAGCCCAAATATAGATGTTTACACTACTCTAGCTTCAAACTCGATAGCAATTATTAAATGCAAATGCAGATGAAAATTTCAAGTATGCTGTTTTTTCTGCTTATGAGAGAAAAGGCTGTTTTCTCTTCCTAAACTTACAGTGGACAGTAAGATCTAACATTTGTCCAGCGCTTGGTTAAAGCCAGACGCTGCGATAGCTGCTTCATATGCATTATGTTCCTTAATGCTAAAATCACTGTGAGAGAGATATTGTTATCATTCTTATCTTATAGGTTAGGAAAATAAACTATACAGGTTTAAGTAACTTGCCAAATAGCTTACAAACATTATAATTCAGGCTTTGACCCCAGGATCTCAGCTGTCAGAGCTCACGCCTCCTAACTGCTGTCCTCCACTGGCCCATGGATTAGACTGCACTTATATTAATATTTTTAAAAATAAACTTGGTATTCCATGTTCATATCATGTTGTTTCTTCTTTCCTCCTTCTCTCTTTTCTTTCCTTTTTTCTTGTTTCTTTCTTCTACCATCTCTCTGTTTTTCCCTTTTCACCTCACTGATTTTGTTTTACTATCTTTTTCTTCCTCCTATTTTCCATTTTCTCTCCATTAACTTAACCTTAAATCACTTCTTAACTTTTGTCTCCATCCTTTACTTCTTTCCTCCCTCCTTCTCTCTCTCTTTCCCCACTTTCTGTCTTCCTTCTTTTCCTTTTCTCTCCTCCTTCCCTCGGACCTTTTTCTTTCCTTTGATTCTGTCTTACTTTTCCCCCTCCTTTCTTTTGTCCTTTGTTTCTTTCCCTTTTTTCTCTACTCTATTTCCTCCTCTTTCCTCCTTTGCTTGCTAGCGAGTGCTAAAGAGTCAGTGGAGCAGATGAGATCAGGATGGGGTATAATCTCTGCAGTCAGATATTCTGCAATAGATATCCGTTCCAATATTATAGTTATGTGGTCTTAGATAAGCTCCTCCAAATGTTTCTGGGGGGAGTTTATTTTTTATTAGTATATGTATTATATAATGATAACATTCCTTGTGGGAGCTATTACATGTATATATAACATGTCCATTCTTTTTTCATTCTCCTTTCCTCCTCTCCTCCCTCCCTCTGTCTCTTGCTCTCATTCCCATTTGAAAAAGATCTATCTAACTACTTTCACTTATCTATTCTTTATTTTGCTCTTCATTTATATTTTGGGTTTCTCATATAAGAAAAACCATACAATATTGAAGTTTATGTGTCTGATGCTTTTCACTTAATGTTATGGTCTCAAGGTGCATCGTTTTCTTACAAATGACTCAAATTTATCCCTCTTTCTGGCAGAGTAGCATTCCACTATATATAAATAGTACATTTTCTTTATCCGTTCATCTGTTGATGGACATAGAGGTTGCTCTAAAATCTAGCTGTTATGAACTGTTCTACTATAACACAGATGTGCATGTATCACGGTAGTATGATGTCTTTAATTCTTTCACGAGGATACCCAGAAGGGGAATACCTGGGTCAAATGCAATTTCTAGTTTCAGTTTTTTGAGGAATCTTCATACTGACTTCTATAGTGGTTTTACTAGTTCACATTCCCACCAACAATGTAGAAGGGTCCATTGAGACCATAACATAACTGCGTGCAGTCTTATCAGTATCTGTTATTATTTCATTTCTTTTTTTTTTATTGTGTCAGAGATCAAACTGAGGGCCTTGAGCTTGTGAGACAAGCACACTAACCACTGAGCTAAATCCTCAACCCTTTATTTGATTTCTTGATGATTGTCATTCTTTCTTAAAATGGAATCTCAGTTTTGTTTTAATTTTGAATTTTTCTAATGGCTAGCAAGGTCAGTATATTTATTGGCCATTTGTACCTTTTCTTCTGGAAAGTGTTCATTCATTTCACTTGCCCATTTTGTCCTCATTTCTCCATTTAGAAAATGGGGCCACCATATTAGGTTTCTGTGAAAATTGCTAAGTCCATGCATGTAGCCTGTCACAGAAGGATCCCTGAGGACATTCCAGGGCTTCCACTGCTCTCCAAGCGGGGAACCTTACTCAGAGACAACATGGGACAATAGATGCTTTTGTAACCACTATTGATAGAATCAGAAGGGTTCCAACAACACACACTTGTGGGAAAGACTCTGATATCCAATGAAAGAAATGCTGTTGAGAAAGCCTATGCTTGAAGTTCTGATTCATGTTTGAATAAACTCTGACAACAACAGAAAGGAACCTTACAAGCTATAAAGAAAACTGAAGTCAGAATTTTTCTGACATTTAAAAAAATGTCTCGTACCTAAAGTTAAATGTCTCTTCATGTAGCTTGATTTTTTTTAATCGTCTAAGTACAGCATTCTCTGAATCAGAAGAGTCATGAAGAAGATATTACTTAGAAACAACAGTAGAGACCTCAAATGACATTCAGTAGTAATAGACAGGGGTGCTGCTTGAGCTGTGTAGAATCAGGCCGAAGGCTGAAATGGGAGGAAAAGAGGATTCCAGGGAGCTTGGTGAGGTTTTGACTGATGATTGCCTGATGTCTACAATCTGTGTGCATGATTCCAAGAGATGATACCCAAAGTCTGCATCCCCTTGGAAAGGCATGTGGTTTATTTCTATACATGTTGCTCATTCTGCTATCTTTGCTCCTTTTGCTTTGTTCTCCCTTCCACAGCGTGTAAATTCTTCTACATTTCTCAACCAACACCAGGGATGGCCCTGATTGTGTACTACACCTGAGTATCATACTCTTACACTGCAGCAAGTTACTCTTTCATTTGTGTCCACACAGAATCCTATACCAATTCTTCTTGATTGTCTCCACAAATGGTGAAAGGGCAGCCACCAGTTCTCACCATTTCTGATTATCTTGTGCTTGAGTGTATGCTAATAAAAGAATCATAAGATAACTGAATGGAGATACAAATGGAAAGTTGGAGGATAAAGAATACCAACACTGCCCATGATCAAGTTCTAGATTCTCTCTTGTATGGTGGATCTCAAGATATTTATTCTTATAGCTCCCATTTCCTATAAATGAGTGTATGAAAAATAATGAGATGTCTAATGATATTTCAAGGCATCTTTATTAACTTTTTTGCATGTTCCTTCAAAGATTCTACTACATCAGAGTTATATAACCTACTAATAATATATCATCTCCAATAAAATAAAGTTGGGGACCAATTAAAAACTTTGTAAAAATTTTGGTGATTTTTAGTAAATAGCAAAAATTAATAATTATTAATAAGTCCTTAATTTTAAAAACTCTAATTCAATCTAAACAGTATAAATTCTGTGTCACAATTTTTTTACAATGTGTCATAATTTCATGGCCTTTTTAATAAGCAGACAGTATTTATCAGTCCACATAACTGGTTACATAGCCCTTGGGTTTCTCAGGAAATTCACATGGTGAAAGCTAAATGAGCTGTAACATTATTGTCCTCGCACCTGACATCAAAGTAATAAAACATATTTTTGATATGCAACATGAAAATCATGCAATGGTAATAAGAATTTCATTCCTCACTTCTCACTTGTTTTAGCTAGATCACTGAAGTCTGTGGGTAATTAAACTAAATTCCTTTCTTTTTTTAACAAACAAAAAAAATCAAGAAATACTAGAGATTTGTGCATTTCAATAACTGAGTCTCTCAAACCTTTAGATATCTAACATTTTTGTGTACATTTGTGGTTCTTTACACATGAGCCCTTTCTTGCTCTCAAAGTCTATCATTCCAGGTTTTCTTTTTTGAGAAATGTTGGATCATGTGTCTGGCTGACAGTTATTTCCACATCAGCTCACAATTGAGCTATATGTGTTTTCTTACCAGAAAACATTACCTTTTCCCTCAGCCTATTAAAGATAGTCTAATGCTTCCTAACTCTAGTAATAAAGTTCATTTTGACTGCATTCTAGGAAGTAAAGGGAATAATTGGTAACTCTTTGCCAGAGTTTTTCCTTTTTTCAATAGTTTGGAAGGTAAGCTAATGGCCTCTTGGTTTGTGCTGTGTTCTCCCTTGCTGGTTCTTTTTCCAGAGCCAAAAATTAGCATTCTCTTAGCTCCATGGTCCCTCGGGTTGCTAATTTCTGTCTCTTAGGCTTTTGTAGATCCAAAGTGTTTTGCCATTAAGCAATACATACCAGTTTCAAGAGCTTTTCTTCTTGGCTAAACTCACACTATGCATATAAATTAATGTGAAGGGCAGCTGCTTGGTCCAGCTCATCAGACATAAATTCAGTAACAAAATGTCCTTCTGCTCTAGTTTCTCAACATAAATAATTGTGCTCATGTCTTCATGGAAAATTAAACTAGGTTTCCATGATTGAGTCTCATTTTTAAATGTCAAAATTATTAAACATGTTATTAAGTTCAAATCCATTTTTTTCTTTATTAGTGTGCCAATGAACAACTAATTTAGTGATTTATTTAATGTTGATATTCAAATAATATAATATTTTGGGAATTTTAGGACAGATTATGAAAGGAAAATCATATATATGCACATATATACATATATCATTTTATATATAGTGATATGTTGTTATTGATGAAGATGTATTTTGAGAAATGTATTACTAGTCAGTGTTGTCTTGTGCTAACCTTATAGAGTGGGCCTACACAAACCTACATGAACCTACACAATACAGCATGCTACACTTAGGCTATATAACATAAATACATGGTATAGCCTACTGCAGCTAGAAGCAGGGCGAACAAAACAATATGAGATTAAGTCAAGTGCAAGAGAAATGGAAGCAATCAAGAGACATAGTAAACAAGAAATGCATGAGGCTGCTGCTGGCATAACACAGCAGAGTTTTACAGTAAATTTGTTTCAAGTAGAAAGAGTAAGATCTAATATAATGATAAAAGTATAATATAGTAACATTAATAAGAACATATTTGTTATTAACACATGCTGAAAGTAACACTCTATGCTATACTTTTACACAATTAGTAGTGCAGTTTTTTTTTTTTTTGCACCACTATCACCACAAGCACAGGAATAATACATTGTGTTAGAATGTTGTAGTAGCTCCAATGTCAGTAGGCAACAATAGTGTTTCAATTCCATTATAATCTGTTGAAACCACTTTCTCATGTCCAGAGTGATATATGGCCATCTTGAATTGAAAAATTATGTACTGAAAAATTATTACAAAAAATTATTATGCATTATTATATATTATGTATGTAGTGTTTGACTTTATTTCCAAAACAAGAGTGTATGTGAGAGAGAGATGGTCATTCTGGTAAGAATTTTGTTGCGTTATCCTCGTTTTTTGCATATATTGATTTTTATGAGCTGTTGTGAAAATGGCCTCGGTTATAATTTTTTATGCTCAGCTCAAAATTGTGTTAGTGAAATGAATCAATATTCAAATTATGCTAAGAGAAAGTCGGTGCAAGGGTTCCAGAAATGAAAGCAGGAGACCAGGTTCTGACCTTCATCAATACGATCCTGAACTTCTTCCCTTTAAAGGGTACATACTTCAAAGAAAACTCAAGATTAGCTGTTCTCAAGGTGTGGTCCCACTTCCTATAAGAATCCCCAAGTTATTTCAGGGGAGTAGAAGGTCACAGTTAGATTCGAAATAGCACTAACATGCTATTTTCCTTCCCACTTTCACCGTGTCATTCCTGGAAAGTGACCTGTAAGTACAGGAAGAATAGATGCACAGCCTACATGAAAAATGATGAAACCATCATTATGATAGTGAAGGAGCATGAGCTTGTGAATTCTGGTGTTTAACTGCTAATGGAAAACTAAGAGATATACTTTTGGCATGACAATGAGAAGATCATTGCTTAGCTGTTCCCCTGTGAAACTGGTAAAAAAAAAAAAAAAAAAAGACCAAAATCACCATTGCAAGACTATGGGAATAATCTTGAGGGCAAAGACCAGAAGAAGAAATGTATATTCAAGAAAATACATGAATGGGTCTGGGGACTTAGCTCAGTGGTTAGGGTGCTTGCCTAGCAAGCACAAGGTCCTGAGTTTGATCCCCAGCACAAAAAAAAAAAAAAAAGAAAAGAAAATACATGAAAATTTAGTAAAATGATTGTCTATACTATTTGAACTAAAACTGCTTCTTCTCTCCTTCCACTCCTCCCCTCCAGCCCAGACAGAAGGAAACTCTACTCCTGACTGCTACAACCAGAAGCATAGAACTCCCTCTTCCCTCCACTGTCAGCCAGAGGACTTTCTTCTTGAGCCTAGCAAGATTTCAACATTTCTCATCCTGCCCTCAGGTGCCTAGTGCTTAAACTAAATTCCAGGTAATTTTGAACATGAAGTGAAAATTCTCCTCTACTCTGCTCCACCACTTGTGGAAAGATGCTCTGCTTTGGAATAGCAGTCTGGAGAATTCCAGGCTCCGACAGCCCCTCATTTGACTCCTGAGACCATGGTTTCAAGTCTAGGAGGCAAGCTGAGAGAACCTCAGGCTTCTGCATTTCCTGATCTACCTTCACCACCCTCGCTCACTCCACTAAGCTCCTCTGAGAAAGAGTTACTTTGATAAAAGCTTGATGCTATTGCTACCTGGAGCAACAATCTCCTGGCTCAAGAGATTTTGCTGGGGTGACAACTAAGCTTTAAAACAGGTTGGGTCCTGCTCCTTTCAAAAGGAACTGCTTTTGCTTGTTACATATTGTGGAGCAGTTTAAAGGCAGCGGTACTCTCCAGAATAGTGGGAGTTGTAGTGAAAGGCAAATGGGAAGACATATGTGGATGCTCAGCAGAGGCGATAGGCCAGCTAATTAGTAGGACAGCTGAGAAAGAAGACAGCTTGAAGTAGCCCTACTGCTATCAGAAAAATAAATCAAACACTGAAATTAGAAACTCTTCCTCTGAAGCAGCCATGATTAGATGGGATTGCTTTGAAGAATTTATGTCAAAGGCCTTGGTGAAGATAATAGAGGAAGTACAGACAATTAGTAGACTTTAACTGCTAGGTATATTCAAAGGAGGTGAGAAGAAAACCATCTATCTACTAGTCCCAGGGAGACTGCAAGGCTACCCACCCTTTGCACAGGTACCCTCATTCCTGGGGTGGGGCACCCTTAATCCTAACATTATACCATGAATCAACCCCAGCGTCACACACAGACTCCCAGTGTTATGCACTCTAGATCCTGCCACCCCTGAAAAGTCCTGCCCATTACAACATGAGGCCTTGGAGGGATAGCTAAACACAAGTCATGACAAAAAAACAAAAACAAAAACAAAACAAAAAACACTATAGAAGATCCGAAATGGTTATATCAATCAGTCAAAATGACTTTAAAACAAAAAAGTCACTAGAGATAAAGAGGGATGTTTTACAATGATAAAAGAATCTATCACTAAACTATATATATATTATTTACATACATTTGCCTGATTTTGTTGAAAAGTAAAGTTACTCTACATAAATGTGAACACATTTGCTCATGGGTCTTCTGATTAAGACCATCTTCAACATGTTAAAATGTAAACTGATCTACGGATTCAACAAATGCTCACTTAAAACACCAGTTAATTTCTTTACACATAGAGAATAAATTTTTAAATTCATATGAAATTGCAAAAGCCCCAGAATAGTCACAACAACCTTTGAAAAAGTAGATTCACACTTTATAATTTTTAAAACTTACTGCAATACAATGGTAATCAATACAGTATAATATTGCCATGAACATCTTGAATTTAAAATGTATAAAAAATAAAATCTAAAACTTACAATTTAATAATAACATAAGTAACCCAACTAAAAACACACAAAGAAATTGAGAAAAGAATCCTGTGACTATCCAATGAGCATTTGAAACCGTTGTCCACATCATTGGATGTCAAGGAAATGCAAGTCAAACTGCAATGTGATGTAGCTTCACTGCCAACTAAAATGGGCAGAATCAAAAAGATACATAATAACCAGTGCTGCTGAGGATATAGAGAAACAGGAACCCTTATATATTTCTGATTAGACTGTGCAATGGTACAGCAGCTTAGAGAAACATTCTGGACATTCCTCAAACGATTATTTATAGAGTTTCCATATTACCCAACAACTACCTTGTTGGGCATGTACCCAAAGGAAATGCAAACATATCCACACAAAAGTTAATACCTACATGATTATCACAGCACTACTATTCAAAGCTAAAAGACAGAAATGACTTCAATGTTTTACCAATGCACAAATGAATGAAAAATGTAATATAATCATATAGTGTAAGATTACTTGTCCATAAAGTGAGTGCAAATGTTAACACATGCTATAACATGAGTGGAACTTGAGAATATGGTGCTAAGTGAAAGAAACCAGTCCAAAAAAGACCACATGGTATATAATTTCACATGATATATAATTCCAAACATGTGGAAACCTATAATAGCGAAATCTGTCTATAGTGGTATAAAGGGTTTCAGTGGTTACTCAGGACTGGGAGTAGGCTGCTGGTGGTAGCAGTCCTGGAAAATGGGTCATCTGGTGATGGCTAAAGCATAGGGAATTTATTTTTAAGGGAATGGAAATGTTTTACAACCAACTGCGGTGATGGTGTTTCATACCTATAAATATTCTTAACAACAATGATTTTTAAATTGAAATACTATGTGAGAATTATATCTCAGTACATGGTTAAAATTTTCTAATGCAGTGAATATTTGGATCTATATTCTGAATGAATACAGATATTTCCTTCTTCAATGACTTAAATTGGATTGTACTTGTGATTACCATTCAGAACTATATGAAGATATTCTCTTTAAGAATGCAATAGGCCCTCAATAATGTTTAAGAATGCAAAAGAGTCCTGTGACCAAAATGTTTATGAATCACCAATTTAAGTAAGAGTGAGGCATGAAAATTTTGGCATGAGTTCTGTAAATTTTGATAATCTTAAATATTTAAGCTGGTATTGGTAGAAACACGAAGTATTGACAATGAATAGACAACACTTCCAAAAGTAGAGATTAAATCACTTATTTGGCATTTTTCAGTGAATTCAGAACATCACCCAATGGAGTCAAAAGTCATAGGTTCTGGTAATAGCTACCAGCTTCGTTAGTAACACTTTTCCAATTTGATGCAATGACTTTTCTGTGAATCTCATTTTTCTTTCGGATAATAAGAAAGTTCTACTGAAAGCTCTTTCATACTACTTCCAGTTGTCAAATGCTGAAGAAATTATTGAGTTAATTTGACATGGACTTTGAAAATTAATTTCTAGATCTTCCTTCAACCTCCATGTAACACTATGGATCTAACAATATTAACTTCTTTGTTCAACATTTTACTCTTTAATTACTCATCATTGGTCCCAAATTTAATTTACATAATGAAGATAAAACTTCTACCTCCATACTAACAAATTATTTTGGAATATAATTAAGGAAAAGGTCACAGTAATCACAAGTCAAATCCAATTTAAGTCACCGAAGAAGGAAAAATTAATATTCACTCAGAAAATGGTGATTCATTTAGTGCTTTCTGGACGGTTAATGTCAGATTATGCCTTCAAAAGTCAGGGAAGAAGTTTGCCTTTTATGCATGTAAAATTCAACTGTGAGTAGTCAGAAAAAAGCAGAACATAACATAATTTTAGGACTAATTCTATAAAGGTTGTGATAGATTTGTATTTTATTTTTTAGGTGTCGATGTAAGTATGTTCATGACTTGCAATGTGTTCATGAAAACATCATTTGTTCACTATAACAACTTTTAAAAACAGGCATAAAACACTCCATTATCCATTATATTCAGTGGAAGATATGGAAATTACAAAAGCAGCCATGATTGCATGGATCACAGCTGAACTAGAATTAAACTCAAGTTTTCCAAACCAAGTTCTATGGTTTCACTATCACCCACACTATCACCATCGTCATTAGTAAAGAATATATTCTATTATGTGTAATATGTTTGAACACACAACTACAAGAGACTCACAAGATTCATGAAACTTACAGGCTAAATACGGATACAATCAAAATGGCTCACTGGAGGTTTTGAGTGAAACCCATAAACATCATTTAACATAACAATTCAGTTTATATTTATTCATGGGCTATAGGTTGAATCACGTCTCCCTAAAAGATACTAAAGTTTTAAACTCAAATAATGATTAAAATTGCAACCTCTGTTATGGTTTGTGTCTAGATGTCCCCCCAAAGCCTCATGTGGTAAAAGATAGCTGGATCTAGAGTGTGTGGTTACTAAATTAGTCCACTGATCGGTTTGGCATGGTTCTGCTCGGATCAAGGATGTGACACTAAGATTAAGGGTATTAGGATTAAGGGTGGGAGTACTGCCGACCCTAAAAACAGGTAGCCTGGATAAAATATAAAATACAGGAAGAAGCTGGTTAGCCGCTTGCTTGCATCTCTTGCTTACCTTGCTGACTTCTGCCTGTCTGCCCTGCCACCCTGCCTTGGACCCAGCTGATTGAGGACTGAAACCTCTACAAACTGTGAGCCAAATAAACCTTTCTTCCCCTAACTCTGGGTGTCAGGTATTTTGTCCCAGCAACGATAGAAAAGTAACTAACACAACCTGTACTCAATTTCTTCCCTTTGATGTGGAGGTAGAACTCCAAAAAAGTAAGAATGCTTCTTTGCTACTAGAAAACATACTAGAAAACATTCAAACCTGATTTGGGTCAACTCTAGCATAGAGGGAAAGATGCAACCCTACAGTGGGTTTCAATATCAAAAATATTTAAGAAATGCTAAATTTCAGTTTTGAAATTAATATACATGAGCATGTTAAAGATTTCATAAGCTGTTTATAATCTTTGTATCATGGTGAAATGATCTGGCCCGTGTCTTCAATTCTTGTCACTTTATTTTGAAATAAAGTCTATATAGATGTTCAAATTAAGTTGAGGTCACTAGAGCAGGTACTAATTGAAGCTCTGGCCTATCACTTGCCATATCATAGCGAATTTGGTTACTAATTTTAAGGCGTAGAGCACTTTGGAAGACTGAGGCAGATATATCCCAATTTTGACCTGAGCCTGTGCTGGGAATATAGGTCAATACAAAGGTCCTGGGTTCAGTCTCCAGCATCACATTAAATAAAAGTACCATTAGAAGGTACACTTGCCACTCACATTCATTTTGGTCAGATTCACCACTGTTTGCACTCACTAAATCCAATATGTTGCATTAATGCACACTGTGGTTTTTACGCGAGAACAAGCTTAAGAATTAAATCAGTTCTGTGTTTTTTTTTTTTCTTTCATGGGTTCACATACATACAAATCATTTATATGATTGGAAATTACTAATGGTAGCTGATTTCAGTGGTCGTCAAATGTATAAATTTAACCTTGAACATGTGAGGGGGGTCACAATACTGATGCGAGGACCTGACCAGAGCTGTCTGGCCCTTAGCAGAAGCAATATCAGCTCATAAACGGCTGTGGAGTACTTTGTTTGGGCGGCTTTCCACTCAAGGAAGGCTAATATAGCAAACTGTTGCTGAGTAAATCAGTTCAAACAATCCCTAATGCTATATATTTATAGAATATAAGGGAAATGAGCAAATAAGGAGGCCTCTGATAAAAGAGATTCACTGAGAAACTTGTTTTTCTAGTATACCAAGATTATACACCCCAAAACTTTCCCACCAAATCTCTCCTGATTCATTTATATTAGAGACAAATGCTTATGAGACTAACATGATAGACAGCTAAGTTAGATAAAAAATTATTATACAGTCAGGGACTGAGCCCTCAAGGAAGTCAGCACAAAAAATAAAGGCATTAGAATTGTGGCTGGAGGAGCATCTGAAGAAGACCAGGCCTCTAGATGAAAATGCATTAGGCAGGTCTACATGCCACCCTAAGGGATAAGCAGTAACTCCAAATTATACTGTAATTAGCACCAGCTGATCCAATAAGTCCAGATAGACAACAGAAGCCCAGGTGTGTGGCTAGAGAACCTGGACCTCTCCGTGCCCCAAAATGCCTTTGTTCTTTCCACGTACCTTTGCTATGTTTCTTGTTTCCCTACTGGATCGACAATAGCTACATGGCTATACTTGTAATCCTATAGGCTGATTGTAGTTTGACCCATGTTGTACCCACGTTGTGACTTTTGTATAAATTACCCCTGACCAAAGGCCTCAGTGGCCACCCCATTCAGATCCCATCCTGGAAATCCAAGAGCTATTCTTCTTCCCCTTATTCCCCACAGAACTCTCCTAATTTCTTCCTTTGGTTCACAACTTCGTTCCTTGATATGGTGAGACCATGAACTCAGCACATGTGGCATCTAACAGATTGGGAGTTACATTTCTCCTGTATCAACAGGGTAGGGTTATTGATACACAAGCTCTTGTTTTTTGGGTTGAGTTTACTACGTGCTTTCTTAGTAGCTCTCCACTCAACTCCACTACCTATCAAATTTTTATAGCAATTTCCTATTATTTGTCTTCTCTAATAGTATAAAGTTTTGTCCTGGCTGCATTTTCATGTCTATCTTGTTCACTGCTAAGTCACTGAGATTCTTACTTTTCTGTCTCAATTTAGCTAGGCTAGCGTGCTCAGTTACTTGGTCAAATGCCAGTGAAAATGTTACTGTGAAGATTTTTTTTAAAGATGCAATTAATGTTTAAATCAATAGACTTTGAATATAGCAGACTATTCTTTATCATCTGGGTTACTCTCATATAGTCAGCCGAAGGCCTGAAGACAGAAGACTGAAACCCTCCGATATAGAAGGAATTCTCCCTCTCAGACTGCCTTCAGACTAGGGCTGTAATATCAAATTTACTCGAGTTTTCAGCATGGCTGGCAGACTCAGGCTTGTCAGCTCCAGGAATCACTCAAGCTAAGGTCTTAATATAACATTCTGTGTGTTTGTGTGTGTGAATGTGCATGTATGTATACTATGTGTATGTACATATAGATTTGGCATCCAATAAACCTTTGTTGTGAATGATAATCATTCAGATGAAGGGAAAACAAGACTCACTTCTCTCTTAGCTTTGACCACACAGGGACCTAAAGAAATGCATTTTCAGATGACAACTCTGAACTTTATTAATAAATAATAGATAAGACTATAACAAATTAATTAATGGTGTAGTTCAGAACAATTATGGTAGGACTCCACTTGAAAATAAAACAAGATGGGCTGGGGATTTAGCTCAGTGATTAGAGTGCTTGCCTTGCAAGCACAAGGGCCTGAGTTCGATCCCTGGCACCACTAAAAAAAAAAAAAAAAAAAAAAAAAAAAAAAAAAAAAAAAGAAAATAAAACAAGATTTCTAAAGGTAACCATCTCTAGTTTTCAAGTTTCAATAGAGACTGTAAAATTGGGACAATACTTTGAAGCTTCAAATTTGGATCCCACAAAGACCTACTATACAGTTTTCCTTCTGCACTTTTTTTTTCTTATAGTTAAATATGTATATAAATGAATATGTGTGTGTCTTTCTACCAGCCCATACATGTAGCACATGTTTTCTATTTTTTGTTAAAGAGTACAATACACAAAAGATACATGGAGATAGAATAGTCAATTTATTACAAATACACTCATATAGTTTTAGTTTGTCTTGGTTTCACAGGATAACTATCAGATCTTATACTCTTTAAAAACACCAACTTCAAAGTTTTTAAATAAAACTCTTGGTAAGTTCTCTTTTCTTGTTCACCTAAAATAGCTTTAAATGAAATAAACTTGAGTTCATGTGTATAAAAAATAAACTATTTTTAGGATATAATTCAGGACACAGAACTGGACTAAAATAGGGGAAAATGGTACCATACTACATATTCTCCGTATCAGAAGGTGGCTAGTGATAAAAAGAAAATAAAATGCACTGATGTCAAGGGGAGTCAAGTAGTAGCTATAAGTACTTAGTGCCAAGGAAATATACAGATGCTTCTTGAATTATGATTGGCTTATGTTCCAATAAACCCACTGTATGCTGAAAATTTCTAAGTCAAAAAACATTGAATACACCTAATCTAGTAAATATTGAAATTTATCAACATTGCACACTGTAGAGTGCTGGCTGTTTACCCTCTTCTCATATGACTGACTGAGAGCTAAAGTTTACTGCCACCATCCAGCATCACTAGACAATGTCCTGAGAGAAGGCCAGAATTCAACATTCAAACTACTGTACGATGTCAAAACTCATAAATTGTTAGTGGGGCTTTGTCTATATTCTAGTTTGTGACTTCTTAATCCATAGCAAAATAAGAACCTCTAAACGGATACATATGTACATTGTCTTGTTTGTCTAAGCATTTTCATAAGTTATATTTTCTTAATGTCAAAGGTTGAGATTTCACTTTGGAAACTAATGACATAGAATGACATATCTTTAGACTATCCACAAACTGGATACAGTAATTCCCCCATAATGATGAATTTGGTTTTGGGGAAAAAGAAAATATCTGGTTTTAATTACATAAAATATGGAGGGCCAACTATTGAACAAAATGTTTTGTGTTTATAAAATAATGACATTACATTTCTTAGTTGGTGCTGGACAAAGTTTCTAACAAGAAACCCCTGGTATAATTCTGAATATCACAAAGAACAAAAGAATTGTAATATTACTTTGGGACTTTGGTATTGGTGTGTTTTCCACTTATCAATATCATTCCCATAGTAATGTTGACAATGATCTCTGAATATTTTTGTAAATATTTCATCTACTTTGTCCTCATTTAAATTTTATAGAGTACTGCTTAGTGTAACATTTTAAAATTAACTTAGATATTGGGAACTGATGTAAAAGTAGAAAGACTTATACAGAGGAGGTGTAGGTCTCCTTCCTTCCTGTGTAGTTATGGCTGAGATAGGGTGTCCTACATTCAATTTCTTTCATGAGGAACTTATCTTGGTGGTATTTCAAGCCCTAGAAATATGTACATGTCGAAAGTGCCGTATGATTTAACACTTTTTGGAAAGCGAAGAATAGTCTCTTTAGCATGATTAGTAAAGATGAATTTTAGGACTTTATCCCCAGCTACATAAACCTTTCAGGAAATCTAATTGGAACTTCGATGTAATAGTATAACTTGTCTCCAATAAGTCTATTACTCAAAGGAAGAAAAATGAGAAAACTCTATAAAAAGTTTCTGTCATTTCATTACCTATTTGTGTTTTGGATCAAAGATAAAACTGAAACAGGATTTTAGTGTAAGATCTTTTCTTATATCCTACCCAATATTATAATTTTGAAATGTACTAGTCAATTTGTCATAGAGGAAACTGAAAGAGCACATAGGCTTATCAAGACAGTGGTATACCACTGAGTAATTAACTACATGACCTTCTATGTAGTTGTCTAAATTATGTTGGGAAATTTCTAGCAAATTTATACTACATTATTCAAATTTACATATAATTTACATAGAATTCCTGGCAAATTTACATATAATTCTAAAAGTGATATCTAATAGTAAAGCAAGAAATCAGTAAAATTGGTTAAAATTTATGCTTTTGTAATTTATTACCAGTGTGACTTTAGCAGAGTTTATTATATCTCTTTTAAATGTTAGTTTTGTTATCTGGATAAGACAATAATAAGATTACTCTAAAATAGAATCTCTCATCCTTGGCACTACTGGCATTCGGAGCCAAGAAGATTTCTTGGTTGTGGGGAGCTGTCCTGCACACGCTGGGATGCTGACCAACATCTCCAGCCTTTACTTCCCAGAGGTACGTCTCCCACAGGTGTGATAATGAAAAATGTGTCCAGACACTGGCAGCTTTCCCTTGGGGGGAAACAGTGGTGTCCAGTTGAGAATGACTGTTCTAAAGAGTAGTTGCCAAATCTTGTTTAAATGTCACACAGTCACGATGAAAGTCGACTATGTGTTAGACTCTGGGAAAGTAGGGTGTATATACACACAGACAGGCTTCTGCTGTGGGGAGCCCCCGGCGCAGGGAATCCAGGGCAATGTTAAAAACACACGTGTCCAGCTATGCCTGGCATCCAAGAAATACTCAGAAGGTATTTGTTAATACGTACTTTTCTTTTTACGCTAAAGACACGTACCGGATTCGTACAGTGATTCACTGTGTTAAAGCAATATTAGAGGAGGCCATTATTCTGGACTGAGCTATTGCATGAGGCCCCAACGGACCAGACAAATCAAGATGGAGTCAGTTATGCTAAATGCCATATGATCCAAATGAAAACTTGAGGAAACAAACCCCCAAGCACACCAGTTTTTGCTGAAAACAGATTCTATTTGCGTCAACTGAGTAAGTAAGCCCTCACTGCTTGAATCTTTATGAAAAAGTAATGTGAAGAAATCTATGTTACCCAATCAGTGTTTTCTACTGTTACTGGTTCCCACCTTACAATCCTCACGGTTTGGCTATTGCAAGGGTGGAGGATGGTGTGTCGTTATGTCTCGTAGGATGGAGGCTACCTCATTCATGACTTGCGAGTTAAACCCATTAGATCTACAACTAAAATTATTCTAATGTTAGTTCATCTTTTAACAACTAGAAAGGAATAAGGAATTATACTTAACATAATATTTTGATGCTTGAGGTTATATGAAGTCAAGTACCACACACTGAATGAAGCCGGATGCAGTGGCATATGCCTGGCATCCCAGTACTGGAGCTCAAAGTCAGCCTGGACTACACAGTGAGCTAAAGACCAGGAAAAACTACACGGTGAGACCCTGTCTCAAACATCAAAACACACACACACACACACACACACACATACACACACACACACAAAAAAAAAATACTAGTAATTGATGGTGTACAGACTCAACAAAGAAAATTCCCTTCTGGTCTTCAAGTCTTGAATCATCTCCCAGGACACTGGAGTAAATAGGCAAGTATTTAAAATTCGAGGTAGAATGTAGCAGATGCCACACGGGATCTTCAATCAAAGCGCCGAGAGAATTCAGAGGTAGAAGTACTATCATGTAGGAAGTGATCTCTGCAACATCAGAGAGCCTTCATGGAATTATATTTCACTGAGCTGCAAGCTGATAGTTCTCATTTTTTTCCCATTTGCTTTAAGACCTTTCATAGTTCACAAACAGCAGGCTAACTGCCTTTGAATCCTTTACCCTTCCTGATCTAAAATAATCAAATAAAGGCTATTTTAAAACATGGAATTAGGCTCACTTGAGATAAATCATGTGATTTAAATGTGTTTCATTTTCTTAGTACTGAAGAACAGTTTATAAAATGAACTATGATAGTTACATACCATTATCCTAGACAGATATATTTATTATATATTTTGACAATAGTCCTAAAATACCTATCTATATACATACACATATGTTATATGTAAGCAATACATGAAATATATATACATTTAGATATAATTTACACATTAATTTATTATATATATTTGTATATGTTAACCATATTCCCAGGAGAAATATAGATAGAGATAATGATTGAGCCTGGACAGGGACACTGCCAGTTTGTGGAAATAAAGAGGCTGATAGAGCAGCAAAACAGACAGCTATCAACCCTCTCTCCCCACTTCCTGTTCCCTCTTAGTTCACTCCTTAGTTCACTCCTAGTTTTAGGACCTCCCTGAAAAAGATTATCGACTATCGCTCCATATGCCAAACCACCAACCCCCAGAGCAATCCCAGACCTGCTCTTTTCTCATCCACCAATTTCAGGGATCCCTCCTTGGCACGGACTGGCAAATATACTTTACTTACATATCTGCAGCAAAAACAAACAAAGATACTTCCTTGTCCTAGTTGGCATCTTCTCAGGATGGATAGAGGTTTTTCCTACATCAACAAAAGATCCTCCATAGTATAATATAGCTTTAGACTCCCAACATGCATTGAAACTAATAATGGACCTGAATTTACCTTACAGATCACCCAACAGTAGCCTCTAAATATAACCTGGAAGTTCCACATCCCA
This sequence comes from Hystrix cristata, assembly GCA_004026905.1. Taxonomy (NCBI): domain Eukaryota; kingdom Metazoa; phylum Chordata; class Mammalia; order Rodentia; family Hystricidae; genus Hystrix; species Hystrix cristata. The sequence goes on from PVJO010009771.1 coordinate 46,508, forward strand.
TTTCAACTCCAATCCTCAGATAAATTTGGAAAGGCTAATCACCTTCTTAAACAGAGTCTAACAGAGTTTTCCCTCCAGGTCTACTTAGACTGGACTAAACTCCTACTCTTATCTGTTTAAAACTCAGGTCTCTTCTCTGCAAACCTCTTACGCTCAGCCCCTTTGAGATTCTGTATGGAAGGCCTCTCACTGCCTTCACATTTTCTAGCTCCAACTGAAACCTACCCTCCCCTTTTTCAAATTCCTTTCTTAATACCCTTAGGCATCTCATTTGGAATTATGCTGACTCCACCCTCCCAAAACCTTTGAACAGCCTAAACGCCCTCACTCCTCTGGCTCTACATCTTGCAGACTGTGTACATATAAAGCCCCCGCAGTGCCTCTCATGGATTAAACCAAAATGGACACGGCCCATTAAAGCAATTCTGACCACTCCATAGAGACAAAATTAAAAGGTCATTCCTCCTAGATTCACTTCTCTTCTCTCCTTCTAAAGGCGCCCGTTTTCCAGCACACGCAAACTAGACCCACATCCCTGAAGGTCACCAGGCTGCTTCCTGTGACTAAAGAGACCAAAGACTCAGAGAGATAGCCTCTTAAGACTCTCTCTTCATAATTTTGCCCATTTCTTGTTCATCCTAATAGAAGAATTCCCCATTATTCTCCCTCATTCTCCCTAAACACCACAGTCCAAGACCTAAAGTTACAGGGAACCCTCTCCAACTTGTCACCAGAACAAATTACCACCTTTACTTCCTGTGTTCTCCTGCTCTGATGCTTCCTTTCTCAATATTACTCATCCACTTAACCCCTAACACAACACAGACCCTTCCTAGATACCTCAATCAGACACTGTCTCACATGGCTGTCTCACTGTCTCACATCCAAAACTTTAATGGAACCATCCAACCACCTCGTGGGTCTGCCTCCATCTTTCCCAGAGAGCAGACTCAGTAATCCCTGCTCCCCTCAAAACATGGATAAACACTTCAGGTGGGGTGTGGTGGCACATGCTTGTAATCTCAGCACTCAGGAGCCGAGGCAGGAGACAGGGATCTTCTGCCATGAATTCTAGGCCAGCCTGGGCTACATAGTGAGACTCTGTCTCAAACAAACAAACAAACAAACACCAAAAACAAACAAACAAACAAACAAGAAGACAGCTGATCTCAAGGGCACAGCCCTAGCTGAAAGATCTGACGTCAAAGGGGTTGGGGATTTAGCTCAGTGGTTAGAATGCTCGCCTCGCAAGCAGGAGGAGGCCCTGGGTTCGATCCCCAGAGCCAAAAAAAAAAAAAAAAAAAAAAGGCCTTGTAAGATCTGACGTCAGACTCCTGAGGCATCAAACAGGCCTTAAAGTCTCACTGACTGCTGCAGAAGGCCATAACCAGTCCCTCCAAAATGCTAACCCAATCTGCTCCTCTGCACATTTCTCAAACCAAACAAGATGACTTTACCCCAGTTGACTCTTTAGACTCCTCCCTTCTGAAGAGCTACTGTCTCCTCCCACCTTCTGATCACAACTTTAACCATCTGGGAACCCTTTTTTAGGTACCTGGGTACAGTTCATTCCAGGGCAATCTAAACACTACAACTGAATATTGCCAAGACAGGGGAAAAGACACCCTGAAAGTTGCACCCTTAGCTTATGGAGGTACCCCAAAATGCAAACACCTCAATACACCTAAGCCAAAAATTTACCACTCTTAGCCAGGAGGGTCCCACAGTATTACAACCAGCCTTCCCCTTTCCCCCTTGACAGCTGCAACTTTTATCTCCTCCTTCCGTATATGGCACAAAGTTAAGGTAGTCTGACATTTACTTCCTAAGCCACCGCCAGACCTCCTCCTGTCCCGATTTGATCTCACGGGATGCCTTTTCCTAGAGGCAGGAAACTTCCGGTGTGCAAAGATAAGTCATACGTTTGCCTACCTTCCAAGTGGACCAGAACCTGTACATTAGTCCTCCTCACTCCCATCCTTTCCTTAGCAACAGCCAATCTATGTATCCCTTTCTTCTCCCACAACTCATGTCAGGGCACAAGGCACCATACAGCTAGTCCCCTTAATGGCCACCTTGGGAATAATTACAGGAACTAGAATAGAGATAAGGCTCTAGGAGTCTCTGTTTCAGAGATCACCAAGCTGTCAAAAGAATGGAGGGACTTAAATAAGTCTCCAACCAACTAGGACACTTGCAAGATTAAGTAGACTCCCTGGTTTCAGTTGTCCTCCAGAACTGAAGAGGCCTGATCTCCTGATAGCTTCGCAGCGCAGTGTATGTGCTCCACTCCAAGGACAATGCTGCTTTTACACCAACAAACCCAGTCTCGTTACAGACAGGGCAAAACACCTTCATGAATGGGCTTTCAAACTCCTTGAAGGCTCTTCCAGTGATGTGTTTCCCCTTCCTCTTCATTGGCTCCTACCCCGTCTGGCCCCCTTAATGGTTATTATTACTCTTTTCCTCTTTTCCTTCATTATTTCTCCCGTAAAATTAATCTGTTCCAGAGATTTTTTTTTTTTTTAAGAACAATAGCAGTCATCTCCTGGGCAATTTGAGAACACCTACTTGAGAACGCCTCCAAACAGGCTTCTTCTCCAAAACATCAAACAAACAAATAAACGAAAAATGCTTCATCTCCCCTTCTCAGCAGGAAGTAGCCAAGAAAAGAACAGTGACCCATTTTCCTATACCCCTTTAATGCCAGGAACAATAGAGCCTGGACTGGGACATTGCCAATTGGAATAAGCCCATCTTCCATCTCAGAGAAACTTAGGCTTCATTTTACCTGGGTCACATAGGACATGTCAGTAGGTCACAAGGACACGTCAGCAGATTGTAGAGGACACACAGGACACATCAGCCTGCCATTTCTCTGACCCACCCGGTCAAAAGCCCACCAAAAATGCTATTTAAAAAGCCTCTTAGCCTGTAAGAGACACCATCTCTGTTCTGCTGGCACAAAAAGTCTTTCTTGGGGTTAGCAATAACCTGCTTGGACTGTTGAGTTCACATTCCCGTCCCTCTTTTCCACTCATACAGATATAGATACAGATATAGATATAAAACTATAGATACAGATATAGATGATATAGATACAAATTTCCTTTTGTCTTACATTTTTTTGTAACGGAACCATCTCTCCTCCCTACTCAACTCATGTGGTTTAGATGGAGCCAATCCTTTTGGGTTCAAGGGTTAAATATATAATTTCAGGCTTACTCATCAGAATATTCTATGCCCCCAACCTTGTTAGTAAGTTTAGAAGCACATAGAACCTCAGGAAAGATCCAATCAGTTTTAACCTCATCGAATTTGCTAGAAATTTTAGGCAAAATTGTTTTTATTTGTTTTTGTTTTTTGCAGCAGGTATGCATGTCTCAGGACTATGCCCAGGAATAATACCAACAGAGTGTAAGCAGAGGCAAGAATGGCAGAAAGAGAGTCTCATGATCATACAGAGATGGCATAAATCCTGGATTCAGTCCCGCTGGAATGGAAGTTATTCCTTAAACTGTCCAATCCAATGAAGCAATAAATTCCCATTTGTGTTGGAGCTGGGATTCTGTATTTTGCAATTAATAAATATCCCAATTACATAAAATATTTGCCCAAATTAGTCATTTTGAAGCAATATACAATTAGATAACACTAATTTAGTGATTAGATGACACTCTAATTTTTTTAAAAATCTAGAGTATTGATGATACTCAGCAAATCTTTACTGAGTGAAAGAGCAAGTGTCAATCGCAAATGTAAAGGTGAAAATTAACTAAAACGAACAATAAGCTTTCCAAGCATGATAGAGCACAATGCATAGAAATCTTTGAGATTGTAGCCCTCAAAAGACCACGTATAATATCAGGATAATATTCTGTTCTTTCCTCTCATTTTTTTCCTCCCATGTTTTTCTTTTTTGACTCAAAAATGCAGTTAATATATTTGCATGCTATTTTCTATTTCCTACATTTTGCATGATAATGACAATGACACTTGAACTGAAATGATCATATTAGTTCCTCCTCAGTTTTTCTCATTTAAGATTCTTCACAGCAAAAACAATCTCAGGCCTTTTAGGAACTGATTTATTATCCTTTCTTACATGTCAATAGGTTATCCTTGCTGAAAAAGGTCTTTCGATTGTTCCTTGCATTTAAATCCAAATGAAGTCAAATAGCTTCTACTGGTGATGGGCTGCTTACAAAATTGCTGCAAATCTGCAAAACACGGACCATGTATTTTGTGTTTTAGAAATGCCTCTATTCCTATACGGTAGCTTTACAAGATAAAATTCCAATAAATAACCAGAAGAGGAGGCCAAATTTCACCCCATCCTTATCAGTGAGATAGATTTCATTTTGAGGACAACCAATCACTTACAGAACTCATTCTCTGAGTTCAACTGGGGAATATGGCAAGAAGCTGTTGAGGTTAAAGATAATTATGTAACACGTTGTTCCACTACTCAGATATGTTCAAAGTAGTGGGAGAGCAGAATTTTAGAGATGAATTGTCATTAGAATAGCTGAATTAATTGCAGTTTGTTAAAGTAACTTCTCAAAGCTATTAACTGTTGGGCATATATTACAGAGAAAAACTGTCTCTATGTTGGAAAGGCATAATACAAAATATGTACATTCCGACACTTAATGTGCTGTAATATAATCAGCTTAATTAAAGAATACTGAATACTGTTGCCACTGGATTGGGTCTGAGAAGTTCCCAAAGCTGCAATAAGGAACTCAATCTGCCCCTTTGTAGAATAAGTTTGTAAGCATGCTAACACCAAAAAAAGTTTTCAGGACAGATGAGTAAGAGGCATGGAACAATTTATTAGGCGGAGATTTAGAATGAATTCAAGAGTGAAGAGTAGGCCCTCAGAGAAATGAAACAAATTACAGTTTGGAACTAGGAATATTTATGTGTTTTTTGCAGTGGAAAACTGTGGAACTTGATCATCTATGGTCTTGGTCTTGATCTAGACGGTAGGGAGAATGGCCTACCCACAAAAAAATAATCTTTATTTGTTTTGGTGGTGGCCTAATTTACAGGTGCATAGGTGGTTTATTCACAGGTGAAAGAGGACCATTTGAAAGTAAAAAGAAGGGCCAAACTCATCTGTAGGTGAAAGGAACTGTCCATGCTTATTGTGCTCTGAGAGAAGAGAAACAAACAAAACATAAACTGGGCCTCTATACCAAAGCAGCAGTTTTCATTTAAAAGAAAAAAAAAAGTCCCGATCTCCATTTTGTCTAGTTTTTATTTCTTCTATCCTACCTCAGCATTTCTATTTTTTTCTTCCCTCCTTTCCCTGACATCCATGTGAGGTAGGAGATTAGGGCATGGCCTGCTATCTGGGCAAGTGGGCATGACTTGTCAGCTACAGAGATCGGGACATGTGCCTAAGCCCCGCACATGGGACCAACTGGAAATGCTATCTTCAGTTTTTCTTGTGAGAAATCAAGCAGGTTTTTGATAGGACAGCTTAGATCTGACACCATCTTGAAGTATAGAAGATACAAAAGATGAGGGCAGTAAACCTCGTGGCCACTGTACTTGCTCTTACTCTGTATAGTGTACTTCTTTTCCTACTTCTAACTGGCACACACTCACTTGGTGGAGCATATTTCTTCTCCTGACTTTAATACTTTTATTAAATATAAAACCTCATTACCCTTGTCACTTGCTTTGACTAATTCTTTGTTCAGGACAGCAATGACCTAGAAGGAGTCTTCAGCACCACAGAGCCCTAGTAACATATCCATTCATTTCTTTTATTTATTCAGTGCCTTTATTCAGCAACTAAATATTCACCATGTGCCAGGCACTATCATAGGTTCTGAAGGTATAAACAAGAATAAGCCCAAGAATCCATGTTTAAGGAGAGATAATTTGACTAGAGCAATAGTCATTAAGAACTAACTATATTACAAAAATCTGTAGGCTACCATAGAACAGTGATGGCGAACAGCATATGATGACTTTCAATCACACAAACAGCCAGCCCGCTGAGGCATGTGTACCATAGAGTCCCCTGCCATGAGGGGCACACAGAAGGATTGTCCTAGAACCAATGAGGGGAAGACCAGGTGGACTGAGGCTTGTGAGGTAGAGCAGCAAGGAGGAATCAAGAAAAGCTTTAGAGAAGAATTTACACTGTAGGAGGAAAGAAATACCCTTTCCTTACCTATTTCTAGGTTCATGACTCAGATTCCTGTAATAAAACACAGACAAATGGGAGAAAAAACACACACATTTAATGCAAGTTACGCAACACATTGGGAAATGAAGATTTAAAAGAAACCAGGAAACCCGTGTAGATTTTTAGATTACTTTGATGAAAAAGTGGATAGTTGTGGACAAGTATGATATGAGAAAGGGAGCATGATCTCGCAGTAATAAACTGGGCAAACAGTGAAACATGCTTGCTTGTCTGTTTTCAGATTCTTCACTGTATCTCCGTGTCCTCTGAGTGAAAGACGTTCCTTTCCTCTGCACACAGAGAGGGTAAGCATGGAATGAGGATACGCATGGACTGAGGGTATGCATGGACTGAGGTACGCATGGAATGAGGGTACGCATGGAATGAGGATCTTGACAGCTACTTCGGGGAAAGGTCAGAGAATCCTTCTTGGATCGAACAACTTGTTCAGAGAGTATCTTTCCTGCTTCTCCTATTTTCTCTAATGCCAAGAGCCATATTTGGGGGTAGGATGTCTTGTACCCCCTCAATATGTTAGCTTGTCCCTGAAGTTTTGATGAATGCCCTAAATTCAGAAAAAGGATAGGCCACAGCCTCGCAGATAGATGAGACGGCATCGAAAAGAGCCTTCAAAAAAGGAGGTGAAAGTAAGCATGCAAAAGTAGGATAAAGGGGATTTCAGGTCAGGAGATGTGAGGTGTCAAGAAAACACTGGACTGGGTTTTCTGGGTATTGCAAACCTTCCATTTTGACAGGATATGGAGTTTGTGCAGTACAACAGTAGAAACTGAGAGGAAAGGGTGCACCGTGACCAGCTGATGAAAGTCATTCAATGTCTTTTGAGGTAGGCATCAAGGGCCAGGAGGACCGGGCTGTGAGGTGTACCTGTAATCCCAACACTCAGAGAGGCTGAGGCAGGAGGATCATGAGTTCAAATCCAGCCTGAGCAATTCAGTAATTTAGCTAGACCCTGCCTCAAAATTTTGAAAAAAAGAGCTGAATGTATAGTTCATTGAACATTACTTGGGTTCAATCCCCAGTACTGCCAAAAATAAACATATAAAAAATTTTTAAAATGATCACTTTGTAACGTTTTCAAGAAATATAGGGACGTGCTGGTTCTGAATTTTATAGGCATCATTTCAGAAACTTTAGGAAAGGGAGTAAAAGGGATGAAATTTCAGTGTGCAGACGAGTAGCATGTATGCCCCGGGGGAAAGCTGATGGAAACAAGACCTGGAGTGATAGAGGTGAAAGAAAGGACTCAACAGTGAGAGGTTGGGAGTTAAGGGCTTACTGAATCCAGTAGGGACACAGAAACCTCCATGGTTTCTAACACTGGGCAATGGGTAGGTGACTTTGCATGGATGAAAGTACTCTCAGGGAAGTATCTTTGGGCAGGAGAAAAGGAGCAATCACTTGCTTGGACTCTCTCAATGGGATGAGCACACGAGGGCCGATAGTATACTTCTCATTTCATTGGTGCTAATTTCCTTCATCTTTTCTGCTCTATGCTACTACAATATCTGAACATATCTCCTTAATTCTTAGACTTTATTTCTGACAATACTCCTTTCTCATCTCGAATTGGCAATCACCTAAGTTGCTCTAGATTTCTGAGTCCACGAATCTCCCTAGCCTCTGCATTCTCTTGTCCCCCCTTTCTCATACTTCCTCCATCCTGCTAGGAAAATAAAAATGGACTCGCTTGGCTCACACAGGAAGATTAGAACATCTTCATCTTCTGCTTCCCCAATGTCTCAGGTTTTGAACATCCAGGAAGCATATTAATATTTTTTTCTGCACAAAGGCAGTTCTCTGTCAGAACAAGACCTGTGGCCTGAAATGTTTTTCATTTGATAGCTCAAGAGAGTGATACAGGAAGGAATGGAGATGCTCAGTGCCATAATCTACAGACAGTTAGTTACACCAGTGAGGATCACAAGCCCCATTTCTCAAAAAGCCTCATAATGCTTTATGGTGCATTAAATAGATAGGTCAAAGGCATGTCTAGCTTTAACCATTTCAGTCTCTAGTGAAAATGAGAAAGCGAAAGAGGTTTAATGTTTTCCAAGAGCCCCACTTTATTTTCACACACACTCACACGTACATAATATTTTCTTACACATACACACACCTATTTATTGGTTGGGTGACCAATCAAACCCTGAAGAATTGTGTTGAGTACTCGTAACTAGACTTGAAATCCACTCCATTCTGTCCAGGACTGTGAGATCTAATAGCATGGCCACAAGTCATATATAGGTTGTAAATTTAAATGAAATAAAATTGAAAATTGGGTCTCTCATACTAGCCATAGCTTTCACAGGTGGCTGGTTGCTACAATATTCGCTATATACATTTCAAAATGTGCTGTGGGAGAGTCCTGGACTAGGGCCTTGAACTTTTTATTGTTAGGATATTATATGACATTTTTATTCTTCTGTATTTAAGTTCACACACATTTAATGTCAAGCAGGATTCCAAGCATATCATACATATTTACTCATTTAATAAAGGAAGACAATGTCATTGTTCTCCTTTCATACATTAGGTCATTTAAGCATAGCAAATGCAAATAGTATTATTGTAGTAGTAAAATATATCAACATAAAGAGAATGAAAGGTACAGAATGATGTCACTTTATAGAGTATAAAAGAAGCCTGCTGTACTTGCAAATAAAATCACTTGGTGAAATCAGAATCAGACTGGCTCCAAACAGGTCTCTCAAATTGGCTGAAGGGAGCTGATTTTCTCTATTCCATATTTGTCTTCCAAACTACTGCTTAAGGTATGATTTTTATAGTCTCTTAAAATGCTAGTAAGTGTTTCTCAGGGGAAAAAAAAAAAAACTTCTCTAGTTAATTAAGTTTGGGAAACACCAAATTAAACAGAGTAGCCTAAAAATCTACAGGACTTCACAGAGCCCTTAGTAGGCTAATGCTCACTGGGACTGTAAAAGACTAGGATAGATCGCAGTGATCTTTCAGTTCATTTGATCACACCTTCCCTTCTTCACACAATCTCTGAACAAACTACCATTTTATACAGTAACCTTGTACGCACAAAAATTGTATGTTAATAGAGATGATAGTTGTTTGCATTTCCCTTATTTCATCAGAAGTTAAGCAGATAGCAATATTATGGTCTTAGATTTCCCAAGCTTCCAGAGCCAAAACAATCTTTTTTTCTTTATAAATCACCCACTCTCACATATTCTCTTATAGCAACAGAAAATGGATTAAGATATTATATATGGCCTAGAGGCCAAATCTGTCCTGACAGTTTTTGTAAGGGCTACAAGCTAAGAAAATATTTTTTTCATGTTTAAATGTTTAGAAAACAGTTCATAAAATAATCCTCCTATCTCATATCACAAGAAGTCTGTAGAGGGTCTATAAATGGAGTTTTATTAGAATATAGTCATGATCATTTGTTTTCCTGATGTTTATGGATGCACGTAGCCATAACAGCAGCTGACTATCTGTCACAGAAGCCAAGTAGTCCACAAATCCTGAGATATGTACTATCTGGTCCGTACAGAAAACATTTCCTGACTCCCAGATTAGCATATAAAATCCACAATGAAAGTTTCATATCCTACTTTGACCATTACTAGATAGCAGATGAGCGATACTGAGAACAAGTATAATTTTTCTATGCATCAAGTTTCCCTTCTCTGAAAGAGGACTAACAATAGTACCTAATTTATAAATGTGTTGTTTACTTGAGTTTGTGTATATGCATCTCATAGAACAGTACCTGAAATTTCAGAAGCACTCAATAAATATTAGCTATAAAACTCAGAAGTTTCTAAGCTTAGTTTCCTTTTGTGGTAATGGATTACTGAGCCCAGGGCCTTTGCATCAAACTACATCCCCAACCATTTATTAATTTTTATTTTGTATAGATTTTCAGACAGGAACTCACTAAGTCTCTAAATTGCCTAAACTGAGTTTAAACTGGTGATCCTTCTGCCTCAGTCTCCCAGACTGCTGAGATTATAGGTGTATGCCACTGTGCCCAGCTAGATTAGTTCTAACAACACAATAAAATTATATTAATGTTCAAAGTAATAATGCTGCTAAAATGAAATTAAAGAGCTGAATATATTCACTGTCTTTGATGGTTAACTGATTGTGTCAATTTGAGTAAGAAACACCCAAATAAATTGGATCAGCATAGTTCTGGGTGTGGCTGAGGGGATTTACTGAAAACAGAAGACCCATCCTGGGTGTGAATGGCACCAAACAATAGGTTTGTAGCCTGAATGGAAAAAGTGGGAAATGAAGAAGGCAGGCTCGCTTTTGTTTCTTTGGAGGCGACTGGATCCTTTTACACTCTTCCACACCTGACCTTGCAGGCGGCTGTTGCAAGCCTACCATGTAAATCCTTACGTATTTATATATCTCACATTAAATCTGTTTCTTTCGTGAGCACTGACTAACACAGTGCCTTTCTATACATGTTTAAGAACCATTTCAGCTAGATGAACATAAAGGCCAGAAGTTAAGACTTCTAATCATACAATTTTGATACCTCTTTAATTTAGTTCTTTGTTTTAGGAACTTTAGTGTTTGTCTCATTTGCTGAACTCTCAAAATTAAGGCAGATTTTGGTATTCCTAAAAACTGGCTAGTTTAAAACATATTAGCCCAAAAAACAAAAACAAAAACAAAAAAAAATTAGCCCATATTTAATAAAGTGAACATTTTTATTTCTCAAAGTTAAAAAAAAATCTATCTTTTAAAAAATTATTGCATAGCCCACAGTCTAAATAAGTACTTTTTTATCACTCATTTAAAATGTATGAACTCTTCCCATTTGGACACTTTCTTCCCTTTCCCAATATAATACATTTTGGTCCTTATTTACACTTTCAGTTTCTTACACCAGAGAAACAATGCTGTGTTTAAACACGTATGTCTGATTTATTTCACTTAAGAGTGTGGTCTCAAAATGCATCCATTTACCTAGAACTATCTCAAGCTAATCATTCTTTATGGCAGAGTAGTATTCCATTGTATAAAAAAAAATTCAATACATTTTCTTTATCCATTCCTTAGTTGATGGGCATTTGGGCTGTTTCCAGGATTTATCTATTACAAACTGTGCCACTATAAACATGGGTGTGCATATACATATACCGCTGTGGTTTGAGGCTTTTAATTCTTTGGGGAAGATCCCAAGAAGGGGAAAGGGAACAAGGGAGGGGGAGAGGGAAAGGAACAGAGGAAAAGAGAAACAAGAAATGGAAGGAAAAAATGAAACAAAGCTTTTATAAATAAGGAGGGAGGAGGAGTGAAGGGAGGGGAGGGGAATGGGAAAAAAAGAAGCAACAAGATATATCATGTATAGGTATAAATCTCCTATGATGAATGTTATCACTATGTACATCTAAAATGTACCATTAAAATTTTAAAAAGGGGGAGTGAGGGAAGGGACAGAGAGAGGGAGGAGGGATAATTGACTGCTGTTTTCCTGTTTTTTAATTGTCAGTTCAGCTTTCACACAGTTTTCTCCCTTAATTTTTTTTATTATATCACAATACACATAACAATAAAATTCGCAATTTGTATTAAAATATAGGTGCTTCCCTGCTCCCAACATCCTCAATGAGAAGATTTAAGGTTATCTGATAACCAGTTACTATTTATGACCAACTGAGGGAGTAGACGGAGTTCCTTCTCGACCCATCACTGCTGGTTTAAGTCACATTAGGCCAATGAGGCCATTAATTCATCCAGTATTTACCTACAGGAGTAAGGATCATGCCTGAGGCCAAACAGACCAATCAGAGTTTACCAGGCAGCCACAAAACACACTCATTCTAGAGTAAGAGTTTTCACAGTCCACTAGTCTAACCCCAATGTGAGAAGAAATTTGTCAACATACTCATGATACAGAGGAAAGAGACTTTTTTATAAATGGTACCCACTATTATACTACTGTGAAATGCGTATTTTTGCTATTTAAGCAACAAAAAAATCAGCTAATTAGTTTAGGTGACCGAACCTCCCTGTACAATGTGCCTTTTTGTGATATATTTTTTGACTTGTCTCTGAGATATTTAATGTTGTGTCTATAGTCAGGAGCACCACTTCCACTATCAACACTATTTCTTATGGAAATAAAATTAATTTATGAAAAGTTTAGGTTTTTAAATCAGTTTTTAAGACTTTCCTACAAGGGCTTGAGTTCAATCCCTGGTACCACAAAAAAAAAAAAAAAAAAGACTTTCCTTAGAAAAATGTCCAAGTATTATTGCTGCTCACAGAAACATATCTGAAAATTACAAAGAAAATATGCTAAAGATGAATCTCATTTAACTGGCTTTTTATTCAAGTGAATAAATGGAGCATATCAAGCTTATAAAATTCCTATAATGTGAACATACCTACTCAAAATTATAAAGAATGTAAAATAGGAAAAGCCAAATTTTTTAAGATAATGTACTTAGCTCTCAGTAATTTCAACAAATTATCATTTTCCTATAAGGAAAATGATACAAATTATCATCTTCATATATATGCCTTTAGATGTGACAGGAATTACTCTCAATAGTCTTATCGAGTCTATATGAAGGTACAATACTACAAGACATTTCAGACCTTTAATTATGCTCATTGACACTAAAGCAACAATTGTTCACTTGGACCTGGGAGGCTATAGGGAGAGGCAAATGAACAGATGGACAGAAATCTCTGCTTTGTGCTCTACTGGCTGCTATTCCATGAATGGTAGTACGCTAATAAAGTGCTCAGCAGACTTCCACCTCTATCCGCTCTTAATAAAAATAAATGAGACTCTGAAGCCATCATAAGAGTTTGGAAGTCTTTAATGGACACCTTCAGTACTGCAGGGGGATAGGTTCATCTAAGACAAGCCTTTACGGTTGTGACAGCACCAGGATCGTGGTGGCCCTGTTTCCTATTCCCAGAGTAAGTAGTACTCTGTTTTTTCCTGGCTATTTATCATGAGAAATTATGCTTCAATGACCTTAATAGCCTCTCAATCTCATTGTTGCATGACAAGTAATGAAATTAGATTAGTGCTGCTCAGTTTAGTGAGCAAAGACTTTATGATTCTCTTATGTTTAGGGAAATAAATGTTTATGAAGCTCCTCTTACAATCCACGAGTGTACAGCATGTGTCATTAGCAGGGCTTATCTTGTGCCTCTGTTTCAAAATTGTGATTGTAGATACTGACTTCCTTTTTTACCCCCAGGCAGAAACCAAACAGAGAAAGAAGATAATTTTTCCATCATACCAGGTCAGAAAATTAGGGCCGCAGGGACAAATTTCCTTCATTAGAGGAAAATCTGAACTCTACATTTTATACTATACATTAGGTTCTCTTGAAGTTTTATCCAGCAAGAAAGGGCCTGGACCTAGGGTAAAAAAAAAACATTTCTCCAAAGTAAAATGATAAATGTCCCTATGGCAGAGAATTTTGAGCTTTTGTTTTGTTTCATTTGTTTATAAATATTCACTGTTTATAAATATTCTATCTTCCAGGGATCATCCTTAGCACTTAATGAAAGGTTGCAAAGATGCTTTAGTGGATATCTGAAGGTAGAAACTTCTGATATTCCACAGGGATATAATCCTTCAATTAGCATTTGTATCTTTCTGCCCTGAAGAAAAAAGTGCTCAATTATTATAAAAGCAGAATGAAAGGGTAGAATTTATAGGAAGATGGTTTTCAACTCAATACAGTATGTGCAAGAACTTCTCAACATTTGATCTTTTGAACAAAACAGGAAGTACTATGCTCTTTTCACTAGAAGTAATCAAATATGTAGTCAAGTAAGTAATCAAGTATGTACTAGAAGTAGTCAAATATACAATACAAATATGTATTGTGGTTAAGTTTTATATTATTTAGTGTAAAAAATTTAAAGAGTCCATATCTTTTGTAGTCTTTCCAATATAAGATTTTCAATCTAGTATTAAAACATATTTCCCTCTCTTTTTCTCCTTACACACACACACACATCCACACACACACACACACACACACACACACACACACACAGAGTACTGATTTGATCTTTAAAATTAGAATGTAATAAAGACCAAGCCACAGTCAACTGTACAAGATATATCCCTGTTTGTTGGGAAGACGCCAATTCCAAGTTTGGGCTCCAATTACATTCAGAGGGCAGGATATAACAAGTCATCCTCCATGACTAGGAATCCGATGTGTTTTTCTTTGAACATTCTTGTAGTAAATATATACTGATGTCCACCATATGTGATGCATCCAAACACGGACAACATCACTCTGTCAATCTACTACCTCTCTATCATTCTATCCATGTGTCTGCATTTCTGTGTATCCAATTCTGTATGATCTATCGATGGTTTAACTACATCTACAGTTTCAGTATCTATTCAAATCTGTATCTATATACTTAAAGTGAGAGCTGCGGAATCCGAAACAGGATAATCAACCACTCAGGACTGCCTATCTTTATACTTTGGAGAAGACAATCTAATGTCAAAGATGATTTGTGAAAAAACAAAAATGAGATAGTCAAAGAGAAAGGAAGCGTGTTCCTTTATGGTACTGCTCTTGTGGAATGGTACATTTTATTAATGTTTCAACCATTTTAAGGGGCATTTCAGTTATAGTTAATTTAATAATCAACAAGCTACTGTATGATATCTTACACATTTAAAAATCAAAAAGATTTAGGTTTCAACTTTTTCATATACCAGGTAATTTTGAGCAGGCCATGTGATTTTGCAAAATTTGAGCTTCTTCATGTACCAAACAGCTTCTAGAAGTAGGAGAGGTCACAATGAGCCATTAACAGGAATATAAAACACATTTTGTAAAATCATACCATAATGGCTGAAAGCTTACATTTAGAGTCACATAGATCAGATTATAAAGTAGAAGAAGTAGTTATTTATTTAACTTCCCTAGATCAGTATGTGCAGATCTAAAAGTAGGCCACAGTACCCAAGTTGTAGAGTCTTTATGAGGATTAGCAAGCAGTACTAAAAATGCCCAACACAATGCCTCAGTGAGGACAAAAACTTGGTAAATGGCCACAGTCATCAATGGGAACCTCTGGGTTATGTTCACTGTTGATTCTAGTTAACTAAAAGTGAGAAATATTTGAAAAAAGATCAATCCCTAAGACATTTAGGATAACATGTTTTGTATAGCTTGGATATATGTAATTTGAAACAGGCAAGATAGCAAAGTACTAAAATTGAAGACAAATTCTTGGCCGGCTTGCTGTTAGGACCTAATTATAAGTTCTCAGTATGGCACCGAGGCTTGGAAGGGAAGATGAAGGAAAGGAAAGCTCTGCATATGCTTGATAGCAGACTTCTGCCCTGAAATCCCTCGACTATCCCAAAGCCGGTATTTATTTGTCAATAGTTGAATAGCTGTACATATGAAAAGCATAATCCCCATAAAGTTTTGTGTTTCAGAAAACATTCAGCTGTGAAAAATCTCACAAAGGCAACATGTTCATTATGTTCTCATTATGCTACCAAATAAAAAATAAAGTGTACTATTTAATGAATATTTTTTGGACTGAAGACAGTTTTGTTGTCATTTGCTAATGCGTAATGATTGTGCTGTATATTCGATTTTCTGACCTGAGCCCTCTCAGATGGTCTCTAACATCAGAACATCAGCATGGATACACATCTAGACCCACATGTTTCTATACAAAGATTCTTAAGGAAATACTTGCCTGTGAATCCAGAATGAGTTAGAGAAGACTGCATTTATACCCTTAACTAAGAAAATTCATCTCTCATTAACTCATGTGATGTAATTTTTAGATATTACATGTTAATACTTAAGAAACACTGGCTTCGACCTTTAAAAGACGTCACCTGAAACTCCAGCTTTCTTACGCTACCTGAGTAAGTCTAGTGAAGCGATTGAACCTCCGAACTTCAGTTTTCTCATCTATTGAATGATGATAATAAACACGCAGTGTACGATTGTTGCAAATATAAATTATATAAATTGTATGCTTAGCATGGATCTGATACCAAGAAACCAATTAATAAATATTCATTATCATTCTTAATTTCATGTTTAAAAAAAACAGTCTCAGGCTTAGCTCTTTTTAATTTTGGAATACAAGAAAAAAATCAGAACTAAGGAATTGTTTTTCTCTCTTTCAATAAATCCTTAGGTTAGTGCCATTATCAAAAGAACAAAGTTTAAAAATTAATTGTATCAATGTACAAGAGATCTGTAGGGCCAAATGTGGGAGGAGAGTACAGTCTGATAACTGTTTCCCTTTTACATTATTGGGATTCAGAGATCACATGCAGAGATGCTGGAAGGGTAGAGCATATAGGTTGAAACTACTAATGTGAGATGACAAAACTTACTGTTTCTAGCTGCAAACTGTCTCCTAAGACCACAAGTCTGGGTCCATGTGGATATTTCTCCTTATTGTAGATAAAGAAGATCCTTCCACTCTTAAATAAGAAATGACCATTCATCTAGTGCAGAGCTGCAAAAGACACCAAGGGCATCAATTTTTAAAGATCCAGCCTGTTTTAAGGATGAGCAGTTCTAACAATGTTGTCTTGGAAAAATTAATCCACAGCGAACAAAGAAAGGTTTGAACAAATACTCTGAATGAGTCCTACTCAAGTAACATTACAAGAGACCCACTGGGAGAAACACACCCCTTTGTAAGAAGTTAGATCATGAAATCTGCAGCGTGTGGATTAAGAACTGGCCCAAGGTGGTGCTGTCATCTAATATGGAACTAAACTTCAGGCAATACACTAAGACACATTGACTTAGGTATACTTTTCCTGGATTATGCTGATCTACAACTGTAAGAAGACAATGTAAGAAGACCCACATTTACAACTATATGCATGATTTTGGCATTTTTACCCCTGAAATTTTCAATATAGAAATTTCTAAATGTCTCCGCCTCACATCTTTTAAATATTCCTAGCTGCTCCTGATAATAACTTTATATGGTTCCACAAATCAATGTTATTTTAAGTATAGATCTAACAATCACTCGTTACTGGATTTTTATAAGAAAAAGCTCCAATGAAAAAATAAATCAGTGACATCACTGAAACATTACTGTGTCCAAGAAGCATTTTTCCTAATGAAGGAAGATGTGAAATGATTTTATGCTTTGTCATAAGTTCTTTATTTGGTAGTGGCCAAGGGCATTGGTGCTTTGAATAGCAAAGCACTAGATTATTTAGACAGGAGCCAAAGAAGAAAGTAGATCGAGGAGAAATGTTCCAGGTAGAAATGAACATTTCAGGAATACTGCAAACCAGACAGTATGGGATAGGGAAAGTCTTATCTTTAGCCTATTTAACTCTTAAAAATGCAAGAAGAATGTGCTACAAGAAGCTAAAGTATAAAAAGTATATCCTGATTATTTACTACATGTCAGGTAGTATATTTTGGAAAAATGTCTATTGGTCCCTAACTGAATTAGAAATTAGAAATTCTAAGAATATCCTTTGGAAAATGCTTGCAAACATTTTGCTTTGGATAAACCTTGATTTCTTTAAATGAAATAAACCACACATTCTCAACCTTTTTCAATGCTCCACCTCTTTCCTATTCAAACATTCAAAATGTACACCATTAATTTGTTCATGTAAACATGTGTTGTGTAATGACTATGCCAGACTTGCTGTATGCCTAACACTACATATTGTAAAAATGGGTATCATACACTCTTAATGAATTTGAAATTTAATAAGGAAATTTCAAATGTATGAAGGACTAGTTAGTGTGAAAACCCTATGAAAATCTAATTGTCCTGAATATACTTCTATTTCTGGGTCCTATATTAGTCAGAGCCCTTTAGTTCTAAATGACATAAACAAATATTTTGCCCAACAGCACACCTAAGAGACAGAGGC
Organism: Hystrix cristata; assembly: GCA_004026905.1. Taxonomy (NCBI): domain Eukaryota; kingdom Metazoa; phylum Chordata; class Mammalia; order Rodentia; family Hystricidae; genus Hystrix; species Hystrix cristata. Next base: position 64,615 of record PVJO010009771.1, read on the forward strand.
TTGTGCTGGCGACATGGGTTTGTGATTTTCTTCAAGTATTTCTTCTATCTTGTTACTGTAGTGAGCAACACTATTTAATACAAGCTGATGTATTCAGAAGCCAGGTTCTTGCTGAAAGTTAATTATCATGGGGTATTGCCCTGTATCCTGCAACCCCTATGCCTTAGGTCCGGCAGGTATATGTATAGCTTTTTTATTCTTAGAGAGTTCAGGTGAAGTGAGTTTTTAAAAAATGTTATTGACTACCAGTGTGCCTATTTGAAACCTCATGAATATGTCTTAATGCCTTCACAAACAATTGCCTCATATTCTTCTAGCTTGTTCCTTTTGGAAACCAGTGCATTTTCTTCTCCAGAAATGATTAACGACTTAAATATAATGCTGTTGTGTTCTGTTCTGTTGACTGTCAGTACAATCTTTTGTACCTTTTGACAAGCTTTCAAAAGAGTCTCAATTTGGGTATTACACGTCCAAATGGATCCAATCAATATCTAAATTGCTGAAGTGACAAGTGAACATAGAAACTTGTTTGTGAATAAACATGATAATTAATGAAAATCAATGGGACAATTCAGTCAAGTAAATCTTAAGAGTGCAGCTTTTACTAATAAGCATTTGTCAGACTGTATTGCTCAGCAAACTCACTTGCTTTAAGGAGCTATTAACAAGCTGATTTTAACAAGACCACTGTCAGAAGAAAGCAAACCTAAAATATGGCTTCTCAGGAATGCAAGGAAACCACACCTGGTTTAAAGGCATAACTACTATCAGAACCACTAAAAGTTGTCCATTCTTTACATGTAACAACAGTCATCAGCTCAAAAGGGAAAAAAATCCCATTTCTTTCCTCTTTTCTACCACCAAAAACAACCTGAATAGCTGTCTTATGGTTGTCACAATATGCATCTTCATAGCCCACTAAGTTTATAATTATGAACATAAGAATACGTTGAAGTAATAATGGTACAGAAACAAACTGCATGTGATAAAATGATTTTAATTTGATTTAATTAGAAGTCAACAATAAACTGACATTACACATAAATTATTTATGATTTTTCCATAAATGAAAGCTATATAGTTTAGTCATATATTTGGTCTCTAATGGATATTCACAGTAATAACAAATTCCAGCTATTTGATGAAAGTCTTTTTTTCCTGAAGAAATTTTTGCATTTATGGTAACGTTCTACTTAGTACTTTAAGAAACAATTTTAAATAGCCATTTTGTTAGCACAGGATTTTAAATGTGAATAATTTGATTTAATAAAATGCATCTCAACTAATATTAGACATAAGGAAAGTCTGAGTCCAAATACACTTTTGAATTTCTTACAAGGCAAAGCAATGAATGATAATTAGTATTCTAATTATTCAAAGGCAATAGGGTTTAATTTTTGCTGCATACTTAGCTTTCCAAGAGATGGTATTTTTTAATTTGTTATCATATTTTAGTGGTGCTCTGAATACAATAACCCCACTCTCAAAACTAAAATGGGAGGCAAACATTCAGGCTACAAACAGCATGATGACTAGGGGGCGGAGTTTACATGTACAATATTCTTGCAGGCTCACAATAACTCAAAGAGGTTGATAATGTTATCACATTTAGAAATAAAGTTCAGTAAAGATAAGTAACCTATTTGAAAACAAATGAAAACCCAAAAGCAATAATATAATCTATTAAAAAACTAAAAAGAAATCCCAGCACTTGGGAGGCTGAGGCAGGAGGATCACTGTAAGTTCAAAGCCAAGCTAGGCTACGTAGTGAGTTCAAATGAAAGCCAGGCTGACCCTGTCTCAGAACACACGCGCACACGCGCGCGCACACACACACACACACACACACACACACACCCCAAAACAACCCTAAAAAGAACTATAGTAGAATATTTTGTAAGCTAACTAAGCTAACATGAAGTTCAAAGAAGAGTAACATTCTTCCTTGCCCAGGTTCTAAACACTTTATAAGAAAAGAAGAGTCAAAGTTTCATTTATCAATATTAACTAAGCTATCACTAGAGAAGCGGATCCAAATCTGGTGGCAAATAGCCTCCCACCAAACAATCAGATATGTGCTAACTATCCACAGCTTGCTCACACAGGAAAAAGAGGACAGCCACACCCAGATTCTCCTTTCAAATTCAGTATTCACATATATATTATATCTTTGTTCTATCTCCAGGGCACATTATATGTGAGAACAAAGCCAACGTAAGGAGTTTTATTCTACCACTATGCACCAAAGGACAAGAAAGGAATGGGGAGAACATGGTAGGCACCACATTAAACTTTCACAGGCACTTTCCAACACAACACTCAGTAGAGCTCTGTGAGGTATTACAAATATTGTCTCCATTTATAAATTACAAAAATGAGCTATGTAAGAAGTGAAGTGATTTGCCTCAGGTTATACTGCTACAAAAATGAAACTAGAATTTCAATTCGGTACCTAAGGTAGTATCTAAAGTCTGACAGTCTAAAAGAATGAAATGTAGCCTCCATCTAGCTACATGTCTAGCACTGTATGTGTAACCAATTTGACAGAATCTACAGGAGTGAGAAAGAAAATCTTCTATTTGGTTATTCATTGTGTGCTTAGTGTGTAGTACCTCGGCATGCTGAGTATTTTGAGCTTAAAAAATATAGGGGGTGTTAACTTTGTATCCAGCTACGCAACTGAATTTAGTTATTAAATCTAGAAGTTTTTTGGTGGAATTCTATATAGAGTATCATGTCATCTGCAAATAATGATAGTTTAACTTCTTCCTTTCCTGTCTTTATCCCTTTTATTTCTTTCTCTTGCCTGATTGCTCTTGCTAATGCTTCTAGAACTATATTGAATAATAGTGGTGACAGTGGACAGCCTTGTCTT